>MU721798.1:46600-163019 GCA_026770625.1 Nicotiana glauca
GGGGGGGGGGGGGGGGGGGTTATTATTGAACTACTTAAATATATCATCCATTTCCCAAGGTGTTTAGAACTTCAAAGTGTTTTTGCGGGGTTAAAACCTTGACTCTACTAAACAGTCAGTACTATTAATTACTCCCCCCTAAGCAACGGATTAAACTATTTCGTTCAATAAAACCGATGTGTTAGTGTCACATGCACGAATACTTCACTTTTAAATAAAAGCTTTTTTAAAGAAAAATATAGTTACAAGTTGATTTTATATTAATAAACCATTTTTCCGAGAAGTGCATTTTGCGTGTTTTATAAGTGTGTATATACTTCAAAGTTTTGGTTGTTATGTCCGAAAAAATCAGTTGTCATACGGAAGCTAGCAAAGTAAATCTTGAACGACGACAAATTATACAATAAAGAAAAATATACCAAAAGAGACACAAACATAGAACATGGTTTGGTCAACTGACCTACTTCCACGGTGGAGATGACCAATCCACTATAATAAAGGCAAAATATCGAAAGAACAACCTCACGAAGAGGCAAACACAAGTGACACACTAACACTTGTTCCGTAAAGTTCTCCTCCTAAACACGACCCTCAAACCCCACATGGCTACATTGTGGATGCTACTGAATGAGAAGGGCATATCCTCAATTTATAGAAGTTCAAACCCTTTTCTACAAGAAAAGGGACTAGCCAAATATAAAAGAATTATATTTTCCTTTTAGGAAAAGAAAAAACCCAATTATATTAAATATGTTATTATTTCCTTCGTCGAAAGCCAATTATGATAAGAAAATTTTAACAAACATCTAACATTGGTTTGTACCGGAAACACTATTAGATTCATATTTCCCATCATTAGCCAATATTATTTGTTGTTCAATATTTTGCATGCACATTCTTTGCTTTAACAGCTTTACGTTTTTAATCCTTAGAGTATTTACTTAAAATCTTCATTTCTCTGTAAAACCTTCACTTAAATTCTAAATCATCAAATATTTTGTCTACAAATTTTAATTTCCAAAATTACTAGTAATATTTTAATCGGAGGTATTACGTTTTTTTTTTTTGTTTTTTTTGGTTTAAACATGCGAGTGAATGAGAAACTTTTTTTGACACACTACCAACGGATGTGATACAGTGGAAAGGGCTGCTGCTCTTCCCTTAACCAGAGATCTCAGGTTCGAGCCTTGGGTATGAAATTTTTTTGGTAGGGTGCGCTTCCCCCGAATGGGCTCTACGCAATGCAAATCCGAATATAATCGAGCTTCAATGTGGATACCGAACACTGGGTGAGAAATCAAAAAAAAAAGAAAAAAACCCTTTTTTTTGACACAGACAAAGTCTTTAACGCATTCAGCATCTAATAATCCAATCATCACCAACGTGCAATATTCTTGTTTGACCCAAAAAAAGAAAAAAAGAACAGAAAAGAAAAGAAAAGAAAAGAAAAGAGATGACAACAAGTTTTTGATTTGCTCTAATTAATACAATTCAATGAATTCAACCATGGAAATTCCCCGATTTTACGTACAACTGTTTCTCATATTAGGACATCTCACCTCGATCACACGTAAACGAAGAAAGAACCAAAGACAGAAATAGGAAATTCCATTTTCTAACCACTCAAAACCTTATCTTAAAATTTCACCATTTATTATCCAAAATCGTAATTAATTACTTCATCTTTAACCGTAGGTCTCGGATTTGAGTCTCCGGATATGGAGTCGTTTTTGTTAGTTAACGCTTTACTCCCAATGTGGGACTTTCCAGCGCGTCCAGATAGTCGAATATTAACGTAGGTACCGAATACCGGATGAGAAGCCAAAAAAATAAATTATAATTAAATGTTGATAATTAGTGTATACCGGAGCAAAATTAAACAATGAAGTCAGACGGCCTATTTGTGTAAAAATTCTTTTTCCCCCAAAACTTGAATTCTAAATCTTTAATTAAGAGTAAATGTTTTGAGGAAGACCTTTCTATTACATAAATTAGAAATAACTCCTTTAATCTAGTAGTATAAAAATAGGCAGAGTTTTTAAATATATTAGTAGAGAAATCTACAATATATTTATGAAAATTTATATTTGAACAATAAATAATTTTATGAGCTACATTTTCACAATCGAATTAATTACTTTCTCTGTTCATTTTTACTTGTCAAATAATATATTTTGTATGCCCCTTAAAAAATTAATAGATGAAATGCATCTTTTAGGTACCAAGTTACCAACAATAATGATAGTATTTTAAAAAGTGCTGAAAATAATTTATAAAATTAGTAATTAATGGTAAGAGTAAACAAGAAAAAATATATGGTCTTCTCTTGACTTGTTGAAATCAATGTTTTAAAAGGCGGGGGCGAGAGGCAAAGCATTTTACCTCTGATGAGGTGAGGCGTAAGCCCTGAGACATGGGGCGTAAGTCCCACGGATCTTTAAATTTTACTAATTTCTAAAATTTTAAGATAGTACAAAATAAATAATAATTATAAAAATTACATCAAAACCACAAAATTATAACAAAATAATCTCTTTAAAATATTTATAAATTATAATTCGATTATGAATAGTACGAAAAGTATGACATATTTCATAATATGTAAATTAGTTGCAACGTCGTTACAACTCAAACATCAAAAGTAATGTATTCGATATGAAATCTTATATGTATTTCTTAAGGAATAATAAATTTTGAAAGAATTTCAATTTTATAATTTGATATTTTACTTAAAATACTCCTTTTATTTAATATAATTTCTATTTGAAAGAGAATTTATGTAAAAACTTAATTCACAATTTAAATATGATTCTCTAGCATCATCTATTTTTAAGTTTTAACAAGTTGATAAACTGACACATAATTCAACATACAATATCATGATAACTAATTATTTGTAAATAGTCCCTACTAATATTGAGATATTAAATTAATAAGTACTGTATTTTGTAAACGTGAAAAAAAAATATTTAGAAAAACAATTATGGCTTATTATATAGTAAAGACATAACAAAAGTTATTAAATAAATACTTTCAAGAAGAAAGATTTATTTAAAATATACTATCATAGTAGTCTTAGTGGATAACGTGCAATAATTTTTATTTTAATTATGACATAAAAATACTCTCAACTTAATGATTTATGATTAAGAAAAAAGTAATTTTGAATAGTCAACGATCCGGTAAGAAAATTTGAGGATTTACAAGTTTAGTTACATATAATTGCATAAAGTTCTATTAGGTGGATCCAGTACCATGGGCGTTGGGCGTGTTAGGGGCGTAAGCCCCGATGGCCGAAGCATAAGTCTCACGGAACTAAGCCCCACACATAAGCCCATGAACGTTTTACGAGTGCTCCGCCCCGGGGCTGGTTCTGCCTTTTAAAACAGAGGTTAAAATTGACAAGTAATAGTCAAAATATATTTGATATATTGGACAATTAAAAATGAACTAAAAGAGTATATAATTATTGCATCAATTTTCCAATTTGGAGTATGGTGTACAAACTATTTATTATTCATGTAATTCTAAATGACAGATCCTAGGAGGGAAAATGAATTTCTTTTTCCTCTCACACGTCTGACAGCTAAGCTAAATCTACTTACCAAGATATTTAGTGAAATTATTAATAACTCAAGTTGTCTTTACAAAAATATATAAACTCTTCTTCTAAGCATGCCACAGGGCCATCTATTTGTCGGGAAAAAAGGACATGAAATTAATTGTGAGAGTGTGTCATGTGTGTGTGTTTTTGTCTAATCATGTGGATTACAACTTAATTAAGTTTAATTAATTAAATAATTATAGATTAGGATTTAGAGTATATTAGTTAGCTGTCAATTGAAGCAGGGAAGCTACTACGTACATGCCTGTCCGTGTAAATGTACGTACAAGAACAGTACGATTTGGTTTGTGTCTCTGCCTTAATTTTAACATTACAATGTCCAATATAACCCCAATAATTATAAAGAATATGCCTTAATATTTGTTACAAGTACAATTACAAGATTACGATTAATGAATTGTGCCTAATGTTAGTATCTCTCCCCCAATGATAAAAGATGAGATCACTACTTCTCTCAGTAATGAATTTCTCTTTACTTCGTAATTTTAGTCTTAAATGTCTTTTCGTAGACCCTTAAATACGACACGAAATGTAATATTATAAGTTATCTCATACCACGGTTATTTAATTGGATATTTTTTGTTCTTTTATTAATTATGTAAAAGAAAAAATCTAGATGAATAATATTATTATAAAGTATAAAACATAATAGCTTTTTTTGGGTGGGGGTGGGGGGTGGTGGTTAATGGAACAATTTGAAACATTGTCTCGCCTTTGCTTTAAGTTCTCAAATTCGAACCATAGTAAATGGTCCTTAGTCTCAAATAGGCAAAATTCAACTTAATTTTCACATCCAAATTGGTCACTATCGAAATTATAAAGCAATTTCCTTTTTGTCACATAGCTTATAGCTAGAAGAGAGAAAGGTTTTGTTTATGCTTTCAAATCTCTCTTTTTTCAAAATCAAGAAATCTTTGCTTATTTTCAGGGATATAGTTGGCTATTTTTAATTTGCTTAGGTTTTCTCACGGCGCATTCATTGTTTGTATCTAACAACTTCTATAATATAGATCAATTTGGTGAGTTTTACTTTGGCTCTACGACATGGACATTGACTTTGCCCAATTCTTCCTATTCTTGATTGGTAAAAATAAATATTACACGTAAATTTATATAAGTGGTTGATGTGACAAAATAAGTGGATCATTAAGAAAGCGACAACTGGAGAGATGCATTAAGAGAGGCATGAGTCGTAATAGGTATGAGCAAATCACCCACGAGATAAAAAGGTATAGTCGCTCGAGTCTAAATTGCTATAGGAAGAGACACCGGCATAATGAATCAAGACAGTAAGGAAGGAAGGTTCATGAATCACCAGTTAATGTGCATTAATAATGATCATAGACATTATAGAATCTTCGTAAACAATTACGATTACCAAGTATAACATCTCTTTAATGTCATTAATATTCATAATGATAGTCATAAAAGGGAAGAGACGTTGTATTTATAGATTCTTATACAAGGGAAGGAGATTTCGCTTGTAAGGACACGTTATGATTATTATTGGAATACAATTATTTTCTTTTACTTTCTATCGATTACTTTGCTATTTTATTTCTTATCACTGAGAAAATATATAATTTCTTGATTATCAGTAGCATCGACTTCAAAAATAGGCTTTGACCGAAGTACACAATTTTTTGGTTAAGCAAATTGGTTCCGTTATCGGAAAATTAATAATTTTTTCACTTTCCAAATTCATTCTTTCTTTCAAAAAATCATGTCAACCGCTAACGATAAAGACCAACAAAACCAGCAAAACCAGTTGAACCAATAGAAACAATAAAAGGATGGAACTCCAATCCCTTCACCCTAAAATTCTCCTCAACACTCCTGAGAAGGGTCACCTGACATATCAACGTCAAGTGAATAACCAACAAGGGGAAGATTAAATTGTTGATGATGTATTGAAGCAACTAACTACAGAACACGTGAACAATGCTCTTCAAGCTTTCGTTAGCGGATTACCAACTATACCACCAACTCCGCCTCCAAACAACACCGCAACTATAAAGAATCCACGCTCAGGACTCGCCAATACTGGCAATGGAGGAACTCCCAGCGAATCTTGTAATGGAAGGTCAGGTATCCCAATTAATTATGATTTACAAAGTTTAGTACTAACTTTGCAGAAATAGCCCAAGGAGCAGGATGATCGCATAGAGTAGATACTTGGTATTCCACCCATGATTAAAGGAGTGGATATTGATAAATATTTTCAACAACCTTGGAAGCCAAGTGCCGGTCCCTTGCCAATTCCAAAAAAGTTTAAGATGCCCGAAACTCCAAAGTATGATGGGGCAATCGACCCATGAGACCACGTAACTGCATTTAACTGGCGTTAAGGGCACCTGTCCAAGCAAGAGATTGAGTCATTGTTGGTCAAAATATTTGATGAAACACTCACAAAAGGAACACTAACTTGGTATTCCTTTTTCTAGAAATTCTATTGATCCTCTTGCTGAGCTTGCAGATTCATTTATAAAAGCACACTCGGGAGCTCAAAAAGTTGAAAAGAGGATGGAAGACATATTCAAAATAAAATAAGGAGGTACAGAGCTACTCAGAGAATTTGTGGATAGATTCCAGCGTAAAAGAATGATGCTACCACGTGTCCTGATAATTTGGATGACTATGGCGTTTGCAAGTAACCTAAATGGAAAAAGCTCAGAAGCCACAAGGAGACTCAAAGAAAGTTTATGAGAATTACCTATAACAACTTGGAATGATGTTTACAACAGGTACAACATGAAGCTGCGGATAGAAGAAGAAACTATCACTCAGTCACGGGGAGATGAAAGAGTAAGTTTGAGGCGACTAGAAACTGAAAAAAGGTCCGGTAAGAAAAGGTACGAACTTTATATGGGACCAGCAGGAAGGGGTTGACGTTCTAAATAGGAGAACCCGTGGTATTGTTCTAGATCAAGGGATAGAGATGCGGGTTCGTCATCCAAGTTTGGAAAAGAGCGAGACACGCGGGACAACGACAGAAGTACAAAAGCGAAGATTGGTGGTTACAGTTTCAATGTTAGCACATATGAGTTGGTAGCTATTTTAAGAAGCGTGGGAGATAAGGTGTGGTGGTTATAAGAAATGAGATCAAATCCTAACAGAAGAAACCCAAATTTCTGATGCGAGTTTCATAATGATCATGGTCATAAAATAGCAGATTGCAGATTATTACAAGGAGAAGTAAAGCACTTGTTAAAACAAGGTTGCTTAACCAATTATTTAGTGAGAAAGGTAAGCAAGCATATATGAGGAATAGACAGGAGCCACCAAAACCTCCGTCACTAAAAAGAACGGTTAATGTCATAAGCGGAGGGGAAGAGGTCAATGGTGTGACATATACGGCTGCAAAAAAGGTGTTAAAAGTCACAGTCACTCACGGAAAGCGAGTTCGCCAAGTTTTGGAAGAAGACAGTATAACATTTGATGATGCAGATGCAGATGGCGCGTTGATCCCACACAATGCAACAACAACAACAACCACCCAGTAAAATCCCGCAAGTGGGGTCTGGGGAGGGTAGTATGTACGCAGACCTTACCCCTACCCCGAAGGGGTAGAGAGGCTGTTTTCGAAAGACCCTCGGCTCAAAATAATAAAAAGACAAAGGAAAGAATATTAGATTCACCACGGAAATCATAGGAAAAAAGGAACATAAAATGTAGGAAAAAGAGAAAAAATAAATAACTAAATAAATCAAAGCAAAAACGATGGTTAGTAAATGGATTTTGCAACCAAAATATAAAAAAGTAAGACATGACATTGCCCCTAGCTATCTTAGACAAAACCCCACCGAGCTAGACTCACAAAGGTACAAAGTAACGCAATACTCAACTACCTCGTAGCCTACAACCGAAATACGCAATTTCCATAACTTCCTATCAAGTGTCATGTCCTCTGAGATCTGAAGCCTCGCCATATCCTTCCTAATCACCTCTCCCCAATACTTTTTAGGCCGCCCTCTACCTCTTCTCGTGCCTTCCACGACCAGCCGCTCACACATCCTAACTGGAACATCTGGGCTTCTCCTCTGTACATGCCCGAACCATCTGAGCCTTGCTTCCCGCATCTTGTTATCAATAGGGGCCACGTGAACCTTCTCTCGAATGTCATCATTCCTAATCCTATCCATCCTAGTGTGCCCGCACATCCACCTCAACATCCTCATTTCTGCTACTTTCATCTTTTGGATATGTGAGTTCTTAATAGGCCAACACTCAGCGCCATACATCATGGCCTGTCTAACCACCGCTTTATAGAACTTACCTTTGAGTATTGTTGGCACTCTCTTATCACACAAGACTCCAGATGCTAACCTCCACTACATCCATCCTACACCAATACGGTGTGTGACATCCTCATCGATCTCCCCTCCCCCGTGGATAACCGAACCAAGGTACTTGAAGGTGCCTTTACTTGGGATAACCTATGCCTCAAGCCTCACATCCACATCCACTTCCCCCGGCCCAGCGCTGAACTTACACTCGAGGTATTCCGTCTTCGTTATGCTTAGCTTGAAACCCTTGGACTCAAGAGTCTGTCTCCAAACTTTCAATCTCTCGTTAACACCAGCTCGTGACTCATCAATCAGAACTATATCGTCGGCGAATAGCATGCACCATGGTACCTCCCCTTGAATATGGTCTGGTATCGCATCCATCACTAAGGCGAATAAGAACGGACTAAGCGCAGAGCCTTGGTGTAATCCCATTTCAACCGGAAAAGGCTCAGAGTCCCCTCCTACTGTCCTAACCCGAGTCTTAGCCCCATCATACATGTCCTTAATTGCCATAACATAAGGAACCGACATACCTTTCGCCTCCAAGCATCTCCATAGAACTTCTTTAGGAATCTTGTCATACGCTTTCTCTAGGTCAATAAACACCACGTGCAAATCCTTCTTTCTTTCTCTGTATAGTTCCACCAACCTCCTAACAAGGTGTATAGCTTCTGTGGTGGAACGACCCGACATGAACGCGAACTGGTTGTCAAATACAGACACTGTCATCCTCACTCTTGCTTCAACCACCCTCTCCCATACTTTCATGGTATGACTCAGTAGTTTGATACCCCTATAATTGTTACAACTCTGGATATCACCTTTGTTCTTATACAATGGAACCACCGTACTCCACCTCCACTCATCCGGCATCCTCTTCGCCTTAAAAATAACATTAAACAACCCAGTCAACCACTCCATACCTGCTCTCCCTACACACTTCCAAAATTCCACTGGAATCTCGTCTGGCCCAGTCGCTCTGCCCCTACTCATCTTACGCATAGCCCCCACGACCTCCTCGACCTTGATCCCACACAATGATACACTAGTAATATCTTTAATTGTACATGATACTAATGTAAAACGAGTTTTGATTGATCGAGGTAACTCAATAAATATCATTCTTTTAAGAGTGGTAAAAAAGAAGCAAGTCGATGACAAATTGGTACCCAAAGCACGCATCTAATATGGATTTGACAATTCAAGCGTTGTTACAAAAGGGGAGATAATGCTCACCATATTCAGAGAAGGAGTAGTCAAAGATACGACACTTCAAGTAATAGATATGGACATGGCGTACAATATGATCCTCGGTAGACCTTGGATTCATGAGATGGATATTGTTCCGTCTACTTTACATCAGGTTATTAAGTTCTCTTCGCAATGGGGAATTAGGCAAATCCCTGGTGATCAACAGGCTTCTAGAAGTATCAATTCAGTGGCAGATTCAAGCATACAAAATGACGTTGCAGATGAAAAATTGCAATTACAGAATTCAGTTGAGGCTTTAACAACTCAAACCTCAACTGAATATGTACAAGCAGATGTAGACTCAAGGACTGATACTGTTCAAGATCTAGAAAAGAACAAAAACATCAAAACAACAATTGAGGAACTGAAGCGGTGGTGCTGTTTATACATTGGCCGGACAGAAAAGTTTACAGTGGAACTAACCCGAGCCAAGATATGAAAGGTAAGTTAATTGAATTCGCATATTGATTTGCTTGGTCGCATTCAAATATGACAAGTATACCACCGGAGGTGATGACCCATAAGCTGAATAAAGATCCAATGTATCTACCTATCAAACAGAAGAAAAGCAAGCCACGATCCTTCAAAAACCATGTGATTCAGGATGAGGTACAAAAGCTTTTAAAAATTGGGTCTATCTGTGAGGTAGCTAATACTGTAGTGGTGACCAAAAATAATGGTAAGTGGTAAGTTTGTGTAGACTATACGGACTTGAATAAAGCTTACCCTAAAGATTCTTTTCCTTTACCACTCATAAATCAACTAATTGGTGCTATTGCAAGACACGAATTGTTGAGCTTTTTAGATGCCTATTCAGGATATAATCAATTAAAAATGGATTATTCATTAGAGGCAAAAACTTCTTTTATTACAGACAGAGGGACTTACTGTTATAAAGTCATGCCTTTCGGTCTAAAGAATGTTGGAGCCACGTACCATAGGTTAGTAACGAAGATGTTTTAAGAACATCTGGGAAAAACCATGGAAGTCTACATTGATGACATGTTTGTCAAGTCAACACAGGTAGGGGTTCACATCCAATATTTGTCAGATACATTTTAAATTCCCCATAAATTCAATATGCAGTTAAATCCCGAAAAGTGTGCATTTGGCGTGTCTTCAGGTAAGTTTTTAGGTTTCCTTGTTTCTAACCGAGGAATTGAAGTAAATCTAGAACATATTAAATCTATTAAAGAAATATCGGATATACTCACAAGCAAAAAAGAGGTACAGAGGTTTACAGGTAGGATAGCAGCATTGGAAAGATTTATTTCAAAATCTTCGGAGAAAAGCTTTAAGTTCTTTTCAATGTTGAAAAAGCAAAGCCAATTTGCGTGGATCGAAGAATTTCGACAAGCACTCAAAAATCTAAAACATACTTGTCAAACCCACCGTTGCTAGCTAAACTGAAGGATGGAGAAAGGCTACTAATCTACCTCGCTGTGTCAAAAATGGCGGTAAGTGCAGTGTTAGCTCCAGAAGATAAAGGTAAACAATCTCCAATTTATTATGTTAGAAATTCATTATTGGATGTTGAAACTTGATATCCTCGTTTAGAAAAACTTGCTTTAGCACTAATAATGGCATCTAGAAAATTAAGGCCTTATTTGTAATGTCACCCTATCTCTCTACTGATCGCATACCCCTTACAAAATATATTGTATAAGCAAGAGTTATGAGGTAGATTAACCAAGTGGTCCCAAGAACTAAGTGAATATGATATCACATATCAACCTTGAACTACAATAAATCACAGGTTCTAATAGATTTCATGGTAGACTTCAGCCCAGGGATGGTAAAAGAAGCAGAAAAGGAATTGCAGATATTCAACGGGTCTAATCCAGGTACTTGGACCCTGTTTACTGATGGCTCCTCAAATGTTAAAGGAGCTGGTTTAGGTATTGTTCTAATCCCACCTTCGTATAAGGCAAGCCATAAAGTGCCATCCCATTACTAACAATGAAGTAGTATATGAAATTGTAATTGCAGGTCTAGAATTGGCACGTGAGACTGAAATAGAGTAGGTTATAATCAAAAATGATTCGCAACTTGTAGTTAATCAAATGTAGGGGACTTATATAGCTAGAGAGGCGAGGATGCAACAATATTTGAAAAAGGCACGAGATTTGATCAGGCAATTCCAATCTTGGAAAATCGTACAAATACCCAGGGAAGAAAATGTCGAAGTACACGCGTTAGCTAATATTGCATCCGCTGCAAAAGTGACAAATGAAGAAAATGCTTCCGTAATATATTTGTTTCATTTGGCATATTATCAAGATGAAAACAAGGTAAATTTCAATAATTTAATCTGGGATTGGAGAAATGAGATCGTTAATTTTTTACAGTACGAGATTCTACCTGAAGATAGGAAAAAGGCTCAGGCCCTTCGATGAAAAGCTGCCCGTTATTGTTTGGATAGAGGCAACTTATATTGGAAGATGTTCGGTGGACCTTTAGCAAGGTTTCTCGGACCTTCTCAAATAGAGTATGTGATGATAGAAGTATATGAAGGACACTGTGGAAATCAGGCAGGAGGAAAATCCCTGGTAAAAACTTTAATTAGAGCAGGATATTATTGGCCAAAAATGGAAGAAGAGGCATAAAGCTTTGTGGCCAAATGAGACAAATGCCAAAAATATGGTAAAAATATGCATCGCCCAATAGAGTTATAAAATCCAGTTATTGCACCATGGCCTTTTATGAAGTGGAGGATGAATATCGTGGGTCTGTTACCCCAAGCCAAAGAAAGGTACAATTTTTACTAGTACTAACCGATAACTTTACCAACTGGGTAGAAGCAGGTGCCTTCAAACAGGTGTGGGAAAAAGAAGTCAGGGACTTCATTTGGCGAAACATCATATGTCTTGTTGGAGTTCCAAAAGAAATCATGTGTGATAACAACTCGCAATTCATAAAAGTAAAAATCACGGAATTCTTTCAGAGTTGGCAGATTAAGAGGATAACTTTGACACTTTATCATCCCGTGGATAATGGAAAAGCTGAATCAACAAACAAGGTTATTATTAATAACTTGAAGAAAAGATTAGAAGATTCAAAAGGTAAGTGTCCAGAAGTGTTACCAGGAGCCTTATGGGCTTACCGAACAACAACGAAAACAGGTATGAGAGAGACACCATTCTCTCTTGTGTATGGTTTTGAAGCCTTAATTCTAGTTGAAATAGGTGAACCAAGTACGAGATACACCCAAGCAACCGAAGAGTCAAATAAGGAAGAAATGCGAATAAATCTCAGTTTGCTTGAAGAAAGGGGAGAAACAGCCTTGATAAGGATGGTAGCGCAGAAGCAAATTATTAAGGGATATTACAATCAGAAAGCTCATCTTAGGTACTTCAAGATTGGGGACTTCGTACTAAGATTTTTTTTTTAAATCAACGAAAGCAACTAATGCAGGAAAGTTGAGACCAAATTGGGAAGGACATTGCATGATTCGAGGTATTGCAGGAAAATGGTGCATATGAGTTAGAAGTAATGGATGGCAAAGTACTCCCATCAAATTGAAATGCTCGTTCATTTGAAGAAGTATTACTTCTGAAAGGAGAAACCCCCAGTCAAGTATCTTTTATAAAGGGGTTTAAATTTATTCTTTTTTAATTGTACTAACTATTTTAGATGATGGACACAAAGCTAGCCCACACCAAATGATGCTCTTAGACCTAAAAGACACACAGAATGCAAAATCATCCCCGGTCTAGGTTACAAACTTTCCGATGGAAATAAAAGGGGTTAAGCAGTCATCATATAAAATTATACCTGCGGGTCCCGTATGTTTTTCCTTTTTAGGAAATGGACCACATGGAAGGAATAATCAAGTACTCAAGATTTCATACTTCAAAACTCTAACACTTAGGGTAGAGTGTATATATATATATATATATATATATAGAAAAGTCAGAATTCGAGTCAAGCCTGAGCCAATCTACCCAACAAATCGAAAGTTAAGAGCGAGCAAGTCAAGAGCCAAAAATTCAAGCCTGATTCAAAAACCTATGATGAAATATACACCCGCAGACGTAAATTACAAAATCTTATGAGTATCTAGGTTAAAGGCAATATTTGGTCGTGGGTAGCAAGATATACCCTTGAATTTTGTAAAATCTGTTATAAAGAAAACAATTATGAAAGAGTTGTAGATGTTGTCCGAATACATGCAAAGTATACAGTTTGAAAGTTCAAGAATACAAAACTTCCTCAAGTTATTCTAAGAAATATGTACGTTCCTAAATCTTCTTTCGTATTTTTGCAACAAGATGGAGTTGAGACGTCTTCTTCATTAAGTGTCGTTTATAAAAGGGCCCTCTTTTATAATTCGTGCTTGTTCAAAAAATTCGCGGAGCATTAAATTATTTTTTGCAAACTTAAATAACAAAGGGTAAAATAAAAACCCAAACATTAAAATAGGTGGAAAATAAAGCCAAAAATTTATGTATCAAGCTTTGCAAACATAAGGCAAATATTTGTTTTCAAACCCGAAATAAGATAAGGGTAAACTAAAAACTCAGAATAAGATATTATAAAAGAGGTAAATAAATACTCAAAAAATAATATTATATAAATTAGATTAAAACTAAGTATAAAAAATTAGTTATAACCTGATCATTTGATTCTAAATCCCAAAACAAATCGGGGTAAGAATTTTTAAACATTACTAAACTCCAAACAGGACTGGGGGTAAACTTTCAAACGTTCCACCAACAAAAAAAACACAAAATAACAAACTTTTCAATCAAACTTTCACTATGGGGAAGGTTTTGAACCACTATTATCAGAGGATCCAAGATGGCATCATCAGCAGTAGGAGGTTCTTGAGCAGAAGAGGTTTGAACAACAGCTTCACCAGGAGTAAGTAGGGGTGTGCATTCGATTTATCGATTCGATTTTGACCTTTATCGATAATTACTTATCAATTATTGATTTGTACATATACTTATCATTATCGTTTCAATAAGGTTTCGCTTTTTTCGATTTCGATTTATCGATTTTTGGGGCTTATCGATTCGGTTATCGATTACACCAATAAGAAAATTTGCGGGATTCCACGGAGAGTATATCGCTACAAACACACCAAACTAATATGGACAAAAAGAAGCTAAAATAAGAAGAGCACCGTTTATAACATAAAAATTATGTCAACAAGCACATGCAACGAAACTAAAGTAAGGGATCAAATGTATGCCACCAATATTCCAACGGTATAAAAAAATAAAAAATAAAAAACTAAAATACATCATCACGGCTAATTCTATTTTCCATTAATTTGAACTTCATTCCCTTGAGCTTTCAATATGATCATTCCTTAAATGTGGTAGAGGAAATAATAGGGTTAGGGACTTAGGGTAAAGGAAAGGGTATTATAGAATATGGGTAAAAAAAATCATTTTTTTTAAATTTAAAAAAATTAAATTTTTTTACTGTAGCTTATCGGTTTATCGATAAACCGATAACCGATAACCGATAACTGAAGAGGACAAAATCAAAATCGAAATCGATAAATCGATGAGAAAAATTTGAAATTGAAATCAATAAACCGATAACAAATAATCGATTCGATTTATCGATAAATCGATTCGAATGCACACCCCTAGGAGTAAGTTCATCACCCACGGAAATGTCAACCTCAGGTGAAGAAAAGTTTTGACTCTACTGAGTATTCTCAATGATTTCTTTAGCTTTTGCAATTTTAGCAGCTAAGTCAAAGCCTTCCTGGCTTGCCCCCATTAAAGTTTTGAGGCGTGTGTTCAAGAAAGTCCAACTAACATCAACAATAGCTTTATCCTCAAGGGATTCATAATCCCTCTCCACTGCTCAGTATCGACAATTAGCTCTTTCTTTTTTAGACAAAGTAGCATCATAAGAAGCTTGTAAGGGGGCGAGTGATCTCTCTAAGAACTGAACCTTGTAAGATATACTTGAGTTTAGGCGAGCATTTGAACAAGCTCCCCGGTATAAAATTCCTTTTGGTTCAACAACTCTTTGAAACCTCGAATCTCTTCAGTGGCTTTGGAAAGTTGATCGGCAAATGAAGACTCGAGGAGGACTTTATCTTTTCCCACTTGACTAGAAGAGGCCTTTTCAAGTGCCACTGCTGCCATTATCTTCACTTGCTGCTCCAAGGTACACTTCTCCTGATCTAAAACTTCTTTCTCAAGCTCAAGGGCATCAAATTGTTCCTTCCAGTTGTCCACTTCGGTGCGATAGTCATTCATTAATTGCTCGGTATGGACAATTCTCTTCATCAGCTCCGTGCCAATTAAGTTGATCTACACGAGGAAAAGGAAAATGTGATTACCAAATACAGATGAAAAGAAAGTCACATGCAAAATAAAAAGCTAAGGCACATACATTTAAAGATGAATGAAAAATTTCATTCATCCACGTCAAAGAGCTATAGCTTTCCAATTTGGACTTCTCAACTAGGCCTATCAACGGTTTTGGCCATACATAAGCTTGGCCAGATTTCTTCAGAAAATTACCATCCTCAGGAACTTCGATGGTGACTTTTTTCAGTACCCTACTGTTACCGGAAGAACCAACTTCAACATGAGAAGTTGTATCAGTAGGGGCAGTTGAGGGGGTCGAAACTGCCACGGGAGGAGCAGTAGCAGCAACAATAGGTACGGGGAACTAAGAATCAACTGGAACAAAGGCAAGAGGCGCTTCCTCAAAAATAAAGCCAAAATTTTCATCATCAAACCCATGATAATTTTTTTTAAAGTCACGGGGTGCGGCGAGCATCTCTTCACCAGATCTCACTAAAGTGGGACTTTCAGGCTCGTGCATGGGAACTAAACTTAGAGGATGTGTGACCTCATCAACCGAAAGAACATGCCTCCTAGCTCGAGAGCTGCAAACTAACGAGCCCATCTCTAGATCCTCTTTAGCCTCGGAATTGGCTACCTTATCAGCTTTTCTCTTTGATAAGGAACTCAAAATCATCTCTTGAGCCATAGACAGAGAAAGTCTTGAAGAAGCAATAGATGCAGTACTAAACTTTGAATTGAATATGAAAGCAAGGTAGAAAATTGAAAGGAAAGATACCATGAGTCTTCACTTTCCGACCAAAACTATTGTAAATGTACTTCCAAGACCTCCCTTCCACAATAACAATAGTTAAAAAAAATTTCTATCCAACCACGGAAGTCTGGAATCTCCTCAATAGCTTCCATAGTTGTTGAAAAAAGGAAAATATATATGGTCACGAAGCTGTAAGTTATTGTTTCTTCAATAAAAAAGAAGAAGAAAGTTTAGGAAGAAAAAGCTTATGTGCAAAGTTTCATTTTTCTGGAAAAGGCATGTTCTCATCAACCCCTAAACCATTTGTGGGAGCAGCAATGAAACGGGCATACCATCCATGATCCTTGTCATCTTGAGGGCTAACCAAAACCCTTTTACTCCTCGCTATGAGAGTAAAACCCCCAGAATGAAATAACTTGGGGGAATATAGATGAATCAAGTGATAAAAGGTAAAGGGTAAAGCAGCGAAATTCTACAAGTATCTTTAGCATGCCACGACTCTCCATATAATAGGACCACTATATCCTAAGCAAATATTAAAGAAACGACAAAATACTATAATGACTGGATCAATAAGTGGTTTGAAGCCTAATGTAAAGGGATATGTATAAAAAAAGGATTAGCCTGCTTATAAGAGCTGATCCTTTGATTTGCATTAGGGACTATAATAGGGAAATCATATTTCCAATTGCATTCACTTGGCACAAGAGAAATCAAGCCCTCAGTAATCTAGGAAGGGTAAACATCAGCACGATCATGAGAAGTCATAGATGTAACTTGATTTCTAATCGATTCTCGATCAATAGAAAAAGAAAGTTCAGCGGCAACAATCTCATCAACAGTTAGTTCTCGAAGAGGTTCACCAGAATCCCTACTTCTAGCAGAAGACCTTGTGAGCACTTGGTTTTTGCCTCACATGAATTACTCCAAAAAATTCAAAATAGAATAATTTTTCTTTGTGTGCAATTTTGTAAATTTTCGTGGTATTTTCGGTTATTGTTTACATTTGTATGTGTGCATACTTATTTGATTAATTAATAAGAAAATACAAAAATAAGTTGCGTTTGCATTTAGGATTTAATCTTATAATTTTAAGTTAAATAGTAAATTACTTATTTTATAAAATAAAGGAAAATATAAAAAATAATTCACTTTGCATTTTAGTTTTAATTGTGTGATTTGGTATTTAAGTGTTTGTGATAATTATTATAATTAATATTTCTTAAGTTAATTTGGTTTTATAACTTTAGATTTTAATTTTGAAAATAATTTAGGAGGGAAATAAAAGAAAAAAAAATAAAATAAAATAAAAGAAAAGAAAAGGGAATCAAAAGTGGGCTGAACCAAATTTGATTCAAAAAACCCAACCAAAATCGGCCCAAAAATACACCTGTCCAGGCCCAAACCTGTCCAAACCCGGTCCCCCTTTTGTTAAACCAAACGACATCGTTTGGACGGTTTTTATTCCTGAGCGTTGGAGTCTCATCATCCAACGGTCCAAATCCTTCCCCATTTCCCAAACCCGACCCAATTTCGAACCCATCTGATCCCCTTTAGCCAAAATGACCCTGTTTCTGATTAGTGATTCGATCGGAGCTGTTAGATTCCAATTATCCAACGACCCAAATTAAATCTCTAACTTTAACATACCACACCCCACACCCCTCACCCCTCAGACCTAACACCCCTCTCACTCATCTCCTTCGTCTCTTCAGAGACAGACCTCACGCCACCGGCCTCCGCCCGCCGAAAATCGCCCACGGCGGCAGACAGTGGCCAAACACCGCCAGATTAACACCACAGAACCACCTCGACCTCTTCTTCCCAAATATCCAAATCACTCATTTCGAATACCCACGAAACTCTTCGAATCTTTGATCGAAGAATCGGAGACAAAACCCTAGCCGCCTCTAAATGCACCCAAAATCACACCCCGAAATCCCCACACCTCCTTCTTCCCCAATCTATGATTATTTTCTTCGAATCATGCTAAAACCCCTCAAATATTAAATCTGAGCCGGAACCCTAAAAGTTCGAAACCAGTTCACGGTGAACTGATGTCTTGCATCGACTCAAGCTTGTGATTAGAGGGTTGGTTCAGCACGAAATTGACGCTATTCATATGTTCTTGTCAAAAGAACTAATGAATGGCCTCAACTTCGTGTAAACCAAAATACCAAGCATGAACTCAAGCCCAATCGGTGATTTTCCTTGTCCCTTTTCTTTAATTTTATGTCTATTTCACCTCTTCATCTTTTCTTCTCGGTGTATTAGAGATTGGTTTGTTTTCTTACCATCCAGTAGCGAACCTAATTTCTGTCCTTTAGGTCAATTTGGTTATTAGTATTTAGTTAGGTTAATTGAAGTTTTTCTGTTCAAATTTAGTCAAGTGTGTCTTTGTACTCTAATTTTAGGCTTTTGATGAGTTTCTGCGCTTAATTGATAGTACTTCATGGTATTTGAGCTCCCGTTAAAATGTTTGTGTTGATTATGTTGAAAGTCGAATACCAAATAGGTGCATTCATGAATGACGTCTCGTTAGTTTTAAATCTGATTGTTCATATGTGCAGTATTGTCCGATTCTATGACAAACTTATTTAGACTTTAGAAAATAATACCATTTCATTTCTGATTTAGAGAATTGATTGGCATTTTTTTTAATATTCAGGATTTTAATAGGTAAACAACAGGGGACTTAAGGGTTAGTTTGGAAAATTGAGTCTAGACACTCCGGGAGTAAAATAAGGCATGCCCATACTACTGAATTTAAAATGGAAAAAGGAAACTGTTAAAGGCTGGCTAAGTACCTTTAATGGGTTAGAAAGCAGGTAACATGGGGAATAATTAGATTGAAAGAATAAGGCTATAAAATGGGTAACATGGGGGAATATATCTCTTTTTAACTAAAAAAGCTGAAACTACATGTGCCTAGTGCTCTTAAGGGCTGGAAAGGGTTAAGGCTTTAGGTATAAAACAGGGATTCTGCCATACACTCAGGAAGAGAAAAAAGACAGTTTGCAAATTGAGAAATACACAGACATTCAGACCCTAAGAAATATAGAGATTCTGAAAATCTGAGAAAGAACGGAGAGCTTAAGAGAACACACACACAGAGAAATATAGAGTGACATTCAGACCTGATTTGAAAATTGAGACGAAAATACAGAAATATAGAGAGAGATACAGAGACTTAGTCTAAAAATTGAGAGAGATTCTGCTATACACTAATATACAGAATATACATTGAGGGAAAAGAGAGGGAATAAACTGAAAAATACACTGAAAATACATAGAGACTTGAAGAGAAGAAAAAATATAGAACTTAGAGGCTACTACTGTTCCATCGGATTTCAGCTCTGAAATTTGAAAGTCTCTCATCTTTGAATCAATTTTGGTTTTCACCTCCTGTCCTGGCTTTGAAATGGTTTGAAAGTTAGTCGATGATTTCATTTGGGTGTCCTGGTTGTTAGGATTTGGTATCAGTTGTTCAGATTGCATTTCTCTGGGTTTTGAACTGTTGAGTTTTGTTCCATTGAATTTTGGGGTCCTTTTCTGTGGTTTCATCATTGAATCTGTGGCTGTTTGTTGCTGGTTCATTCCCCGCTGAAGTCTATCTGCTGATTCTCCTCTGTTCACTCATTTTTATCATATCAGGTACACTTTCCTGTAACCATGATGGCTGTGAAATAGATTGGAAAAAATGAATTGAAATGGAGATGTTGAAGCATGAGATGTATTTCAGCTTGTTGAAATAATGTGTTTACTTGCTATAGTTTTCTCTTTACTTTATGTTTATAGTTGATTTGTAGCCATTGCTTGAAATGGTTTATATGTCAGCTCCTAATCCACCCCTTCCCCTTGATTTCATCAAGTGTTGAATACTTAAAGTGCACTGAAAGATTGGGAGTTTGATAGATAGTTTGTAGCTCATGTTAGCATGGGAGTACTATCAGTTTCTATCATTGATCTAGTGTGTGTGAACCTGGTAGTTTTCTAGCAGTTTGGTCGAATTGTGGTACTGATTTCCTTCAAAAGTTTCAGGGTTTATTAGCATGTTTAAATGTTGGTTTGAACTTTAATTTTGGGATATTGAATGAGCATAAGAACTGATTATAGGATTAATCTTTGGTTTGCATAAGTGTATATATCTTCTATGTATAATAAGTATTTAAAACAATTAATTCAGGACAATTGGAAGTATATTCAAAGTATGAAAGTGGTTAACAGTTGGTGTGTCTCGCTTAGATTTGGTTCCTGTGGTTGGAATGGTCAATATGTGAGTATGATCATAGTTTGAGTATTTTGAAGTTGAACGCTAATCAAATTCTCAGCCTTCAGTAATGGTGTGTGTGATTGTTTGATCTTGCAATGATAAATGTACAGGTGTATGGGCCTCTTGGGCTTTTCTTTATATGTTTTTATTTTGAAGTTCTTCAATTCCATATCTCATTGTAATTGGTTTCACTTGGACCCCAGGCCCAATATTAGCCGCCGGATTCCTGTAATTGGGCTCACGAGGCCCCGATCCTAGGCTTTTGCACTTCAGTTGATACGTTGTTTCGAATTAGGCCTGTCTATAGCGTTCATGCTGGGCCTTCAGGGGTCCAGCGTGTTGTTTTTCTGCAAATAGGACTTTGGGCCCTAGCCTTGGAGACGGCTAGCATTGGAGATTAAGGTAAAATGCCCTCTTGTTAATTGGTTTCTATTTCAGTTAGTAGGATCGAGTTTATTTAAACAAAGTAGTAATATCTGTAGTTTTCAATTAAGTTCTTCACAATGAATAGCCCTCGTAGATTAGTTTAGAAACACCTAAATTAAAATAGCACAGAGTTGTGCCATATCAACCCATTGGACAATTTGTGGCCCTCTAAGACATAGTTTGAATTTCTCTTTTAAAATTGGTTTGAAGTGCGCTACGCCAAACAAAAATAACAAATGGCATGGCCCTCATTAATCATTTCTACGAAAATATTAGAACTCGGGACGTGCCATTTAGCGAACTCCCATGGCCTCTCGCAAAGTTAACAACGCGTTAGTTGCTTTAGGCGTTATTTAATAATTTTACCTTCTTAAACCCGGGTGCACATTTATGTGACCCAAATCCAAATCTCAACAATGATGAAATACGTCAAAAACCGCGGGTGCATTTATGTAACGTGGTTCGAGACATGTTTTAACAGTGTTGCAATATTCCTAAAAATGATTAAAAGCAGTTAAAAGTTAAAATTTGTGCATAGGTTCGTAATTGTTTAAAATTAGATAACTAAGCTAAGTATGACAGTTGAGCGACCGTGCTAGAACTATGGAACCCGAGAATGCCTAACACCTTCTCCCGGGTTAACAGATTTCCTTACTCAGATTTCTGGTTCGCAGACTGCTAAACAGAGTCATTCTTTTCCTCGATTCGGGATTCAACTGGTGAATTGGGATACCATAAATATACCAAGTGGCGACTTTGAATCTTTTAAAAAAATCCCATTTCGATTGTCCTTTAATTGGAAAACACCCTTTATTATACTCCTCCCGGGCGTGTAGTGAAAAAGGAGGTGTGACAGCTCTGGCGACTCTGCTGGGGACAGGACCCAGAACCACTGGTTCATGGTTCAAGAATTCGAGCTTGGAATAATTGTTGTATTTGGCTTATTTATTATCTGATTTTTATTACACGTTGGTCTTAATGTGCAAAATAATGCTTTTACCGCTTTGATATTATTTGAATTGTATATATAAACTGTTACGAAACCATTCTTCGGGGATGTGCTCGCTGGTCGAGATTCCCTATTCTGTTAGTGTCATACCTTTAAATAAGAAAGAGGCTCGGACAAGTTACTAAGGTGGACGATCTTGCGGGTCCCCGGTACGTAGCCCCCTCCTCGACTCGAGTTGTCCACTCGGGTATACCGTCTAGAACAAATACCCAGGTCTTAAACCTAGAATAACTGAGCCTCATGTCGGATACCTAGTAGGAATGTTTGTTTGCATCATGTGCATTTGACTTTTGAGGCTCAACACAGGGGTTGGGTCTGTCTAGGACAGGTGCACCCAAAATTGAAAACAGACCATCCTGATGCATCTTACATACTACTTGTGCATTTATTTGCTTCGAATTTGCATGCTGATCGACTTTCGAATATTTGGGAGAAAATAAAAAAATAAAAAAATAAAAAAAGAGAAACAGCAGTATAAGGGTTAAAGAGAGATAATTAACTGTTTTAAAAAACCAATGTCCAAATAGTACCTAAACTCTGCCGAATTGTTTTTTTGGAAAAATAAAAAAAAATAAAAAAAAACATGTTTGTTTTCAAAATTAGTTTTTTTTATTTGAAAATGAAAAAAAATCTATTTTTCAAAAATAGTTTGTTTTATTTGCAGAAATTCGTAAGTTTGATTCTCACTGGATGTGGGATACGTAAGTAACCCCCATCAGGCTCAACTATCTTTTGAAATTGAAAAATATAATTAGGGGTACATAAAGGTCATTAGTTTTGCCACAAGTAAAGGTGACGTCATTCTTGTTTAAAATAGCCAAACATCCCCGAAAGGGCGCCGGAAGGTCATTTTGGCAGGAACAACCGCCTATGGTCATTTCTTAAAACTTTTAGCCGATCAGCAAACACAACCTTTAAATCTACTTCATTGAAGTGCTAAAAGGCCGTATTGGCAAAGCCGCACATTCTTATACATTTTTGAAATAGTGATAAAACTTTTTGAGTCAAAATAAGTCTTGATTGTCTTTTAACTAAAGTCATCCCAATAAATGTGCAGAATGAGCACGAACCGAGAATTGCCAATAACAATCATGAACCGGATCCTTCTGGAGTTGCATATGTGGTGGAATGATCTGGGCGAATCAGGGCTAGATAAGGTTAATCTGCACTTGGGAGGTCTCACTGGTTTATTAAAAATTAATCCTAGGAGAGATATTGTAAAGGCGTTGGTGACATTCTGGGGCCCGACCCACAACGTATTCCGTTTCTCAGATTTTGAGCTCTCCCCAACCTTGGAAGAAATAACTGGATATATTAGGGGTCCTAAATTGCCTCTGAGGCACCAGTACATAGTTGCTCCGAGAGCGGTCGTCGTGCACAGTTTCTTAGACTCACTGAAGATAAGCAGGATGGTCCATAACACAGACTTAGCAACTGGTTTTTGCAATCCACAATTCATATACCAGAGATATGGCCACATAGGGAGGTTTAACAACCCAACAAACAAAATCTGTAGCAAAGGAAACCGCCACAAATGGGAGGAGCATAGATGTTTTGCTTTCATGCTGGTCTTCTTGGGACTTCTGGTGTTCCCTAGGAAAGACAGAAATATTGACATAAAAATAGCCGGGGTTGTCAGCACCTTACTTACCGAGTCCAAAAGCACCATTGCACCCACGATAATAGCTGAAATCTTCCGTGCTCTCACAGCCTGCAAAGTCGGAAGAGATTTCTTTGAGGGGTGTAACTTATTGCTGCAAATGTGGATGATTGAACACCTATGCCATCTTCCGCAGTTCATGAGTTATGGGTCAACAAAGAAAACCTTCATAGAGGAATTCTATACAAGGATTAAGGGGATCAACTTGCCGGAAGGGGTCACCGGATGGATATCACACCTCCGTTCCGTCACCGCTAGCCAAATAGAATGGACATTTGGGTGGTTGCCTGTAGATGAGATTGTATATATGCCAGCTACCAGGCCTCACTTCCTCTTGATGGGACTCAGAAGCATCCAACCATATGCACCGTATCGGGTTTGGAGACAACTTGGGAGATGCCAAATAGTGCCAAAAGATGAAGATCTTAGTACCCAAGTAGTTGAGATTGGTCCTGATGGCCAGTTTACTGAAACATCAGTCCGCCAGATTTGGAGCGAGTGTCAATATTTAGCAGCTAACACCATGGCACGGGATCGATCTAATGGAGAAGTTTCACTAGGGTACTATGCTTAGTTCCAAAGGGAAATTGCATTCGGGAGGCCAGCTAAAAGGCCTCACCTTCAAGATTTTGTTGAGTCATCGCAAGAATATTGGGATTGGTTAGCCAGAGAAAACGAATACAGGGCCAAAATATGGAGGTTGGAAAAGCTGGTCTAGGACCTCAAGTTCAACATCAGTATCCAGGTAGCTGCGGATAAGGGAGAAAGGAAAAAACTAGCTCAAGAGAATGAAGCCCTCAAAGATCAGATCCAAAAAATGAAGATAGCCACCCAGAATCCAGAAAGGAGCTGGATTGACAACAAGATCATGAATGAGCTAAAAAAGAAAGTCCTCGAATGTCAAGAAGACCGGGAAAAATCTGAAGCTAGCCTGGCGAGAATCTAGGCAAGATACAAAGGGCGCAGAAAAGCGGGCATAGCTTATGCAACAGACAAAGAGGGACTACGAAGGGATCATCACCATCCTAAGGGGAAAAATAGTCACTCTCGAGGATGAAATAATCAGACAGGCTGTAGATTTCAAAGCAGAAAGGGATCACTGCTATGACTTGATGGCTCGGATGGAGGAGGAAATGCATCAGCTCCAAAATTAACTCCTTCATGACTCTCAAATGTTAGAAGCCCGGAATCAACATATAGGATGGTTGCTTCAAGAAAAAGGCAAGATCAGAGAAAGAATCGGAACCATTGCACATTATATTACAATGAAGTGCCGAGCATGCGAGGACATGTCTCGTACTACCTTTTTTGCTGCAGTAATGACTTTCATCCGCCAAACGATAAGGGATTTGGAGAGGTTGCAAGGGGATCTTGCATTTAGGCCCGTGACAAGACCGAATGACATCTCACGGGCACCAGGAGCTTTAATGTATTCTTGATTCTACTCGAGTCCGTATTGTTTTTGTTTTTTGGTTTTCAAACATGTGTTTTCTTGTAATACGTTGGTTTGTTTTTATCAAAGCCTGTCAGTTTTAAGTTTTGTTGAATTTTTGAGTCAGTTGTAATAAAAATTTTGCTTTCTGTAAAATTTCAAATTCCCAGGAAGAAAAATGTTTACTACTTGCTGGCCAGAACTACGCCCGGTCTGATTCATGCGGGGACATGATACGTCGGCAGTCTCAATAGGATTCGACCGCAACCAAAATAAAAATATATATATATATATATAAAGAAAAAGAAAGAAAAAAAATGGGCGAGGAATCACAAACAGGAAAAGCTGGGATGTTACAAGCAACCAAGCAAATACATAATAGAAATGGTTAACTACTTAGGTGCATTGTATCTTTAATGTGTATTTGCCTATCTGTTAAAAGCCCTAACACTAACAAGATGCCCCCATTTTGTTCATTTTCAAAATTCAGAAAGGTGTTTGGTTTGTGGTTCCCGAGGTAGTGACTCATCTCCACAACCTAGAAACCAAAAGGCAATGGCAGATAACAACAAAATGGGGTTAGTTGATATTGGTACCCAAAAGCGGTTGGTTGAACGGGACACTGGCTTGGCTGATGAGGTAAGGATGTTAAGATAGCACATAAAAAACATGTATCAGGCTTGGATGGTTGGGAAGGCACCACCACCGCCACCACCTGGTTTCTCCGATGCTGTCCTTACCTAAACTTTGGCATCTCCCAATCACCCTAGTATCTCCATCACTCTTCCTCCAAGTTCTGGGAGGCTGAAGAACATAGAATGGTCCTTAAAGAACGTGCAAGGGACGAGAGACCAAGGCAGCATGTCCTACAAAGAGTTGTGTACACTCCCTAAGGTCCGCCTTCTCGCAAGGTTTAAAGTACCAGAGTTCAACTTGAATAAGGAGTGTTGAGTTCCGGTAGTCCATGTGAAGGAAAGGAAATGAGGAATGTTGGCGAGAAAGACGATTTGTTAATGGCATATTTCAGCAAAATCTTGATTGAGGCAGCTTTGGAATGGTATAATCGTCAAGATCTCGGTAAGTGGCATACATGGGATGACATGGCTCTGGATTTTGTGCGACACTTTCAGAATAATACAGACATTGTCCCATATCACTCCTCCATGTCTCAGATAGAAAAGAAACCTAAAGAAAGTTTTAGGAAATGTTGGCTTAGATGGAGTGAACAATTTGCTCAGGATAATCTTCCCATAAATAGAAAAGATGTTGTTGACCCCCTCCCTCCCCCCAATGACAAGGTCCAGTGGTTGTTCTTGCTAAATGCCCTCAGCCTCCATATTAACCCCGGTGGATCTCCTCTTAATCCTCCCGACTGCTACTTCTCTCTACAGAACCACCAAAATCATCCATCACTTTCTCGATATCCTGTCCATGTTGCACCACCATATGTTCCACATCTCCAAGGCTCGTGATGGTCCGCGCTGCTCCCACAAAGGTCTCAGCTGCCTCCTCAAGCATATCAGCCACCTGCCTGCAAATGGTTCCAACCAAGGCCAGAGTATAAAGTAAAAAGATTACTGAAAAAAAGAGAATGCTTTCGGAGAATCTTATGCAAGTTTGTTTGAAAAGTTAAAGCGTTCCGGCCTGATTGCGCCACTCCTCGGTTATACTCTAGACCCATATGCAAAAGGCTTTGATCCTACTGTACGATACATGTATCACTCTAATGTCCAAGGGCATAGCATTGAGAATTGTCCTTCTTTGAAAAAGTAAATAGAAAGAATGATTCACGAAGGGGTAATCGAGATCAATGACAGTGACAGGGAGCATGCAGATCCTCTGGGGAACATGTTGATTAAAGCTGATGATGCTGAAATTGGTAATGGTCTTGGAAATATTGGTGCAAAACTCAGTGGCTAAGAGGCCAAGCGTGGTGATGAGAAAAATATTCCTCTATTGGCTAGCCAGGAAGGAATCTTGGTAGTTCGCTCTGATTTTCCTTCAAGTTTGTCTGGATTATTCCAGGGTTCTAATTCAGATCTTATTTTTAGTTTTGTCTAAAGTGTGTAAACCTTGTTATCTTGTATCTTCCAGTAAAATAAAATTTCTCTTCTTCGTTATTTCTGACATTTTATTTGTGTTTTATTTCTAGTTCTTTTTACGCTGATTCTAATGACATGGCATGCATGAGGAACCCTCAACCCAGCCTAAAAATAATCCGACTCCAAGATAATAAATACAAGAAGTTCACGACTTACGAGATTAAGTACACTCACCTTGAGAGGACATGTTGTGCCTTAACTTGGGGCATGGATGTCATTGGACCAATTGAACCAACATCATCCAACAGGCACAAGTTTATTCTGGTGACCATTGATTATTTCACCAAGTGGGTTGAGGCTAAAACTTTCAAGTCTGTAACCAAGAAAGTGGTGGTTGATTTCGTTCACTCCAACATCATCTGTCGATTCGGAATCCCAAAGTTAATCATCACAAACACCGGTACTAATCTTAACAGCAATTTGATGAAGGAAGTATATCAACAGTTTAAGATTACGCATCACAATTCTACCCAATAACGTCCCAAGGCGAATGGAGCAGTCGAGGCGGCCAACAAGAACATAAAGAAAATACTAAGAAAAATGATAGAAGGATCCAGGCAATGGCATGAAAAATTACCATTTGCACTGTTGGGTTATCGCACTACTCTTCGTACTTCAGTAGATGCAACTCCTTATTTGTTGGTGTACGACACGGAAGCGGTAATACCTACGGAAGTTGAAATCCTATCCTTGCGGATTGTCGCGGAGGCTGAGATTGATGATGACGAATAGGTCAAAACCCAGTTGGAGCAGTTGAGTTTGATTGATGAGAAAAGATTGGCAGCGGTGTGCCATGGTCAGTTATATCAAAAGAGAATGGCAAGAGCATACAACAAAAAGGTGCGTCCTCGGAAGTTTGAAGTAGGTCAACAAGTGTTGAAACGTATCCTTCCAAATCAGGCTGAAGCGAAAGGCAAGTTCGCCCCAAATTGGCAAGGGCCATTCATTGTGACAAGAGTGTTATCCAATGGTGCTTTGTATCTAACAGACATCGAAGGCAAATGTGTAGATATGGCAATTAACTTTGATGAAGTCAAAAGATACTATGTATGATTTTCTTTGGTTTATTGTGATTGTTTGCATTTGGCATTGTTTCGAAGACTGAAATGATGAAGACAATTTGTTCTGCTATCCAGACACTTTACCCTTTGTTTTCCCCCTTTGAGCCTTATTCATTTTATTTCTTACCCCTCTTTTGAAAAAAATAGAAAAGAAAAAAAAATAGAAAAAATAATTAAAAAAAATATATAAAGAAAAAGCACAACAACAAGGAAAATCGGGTAAACTATGTTTGACCTGATTCCTCTTAAGGATACGTAGGCAGCTTCACGGCTCGGTCATAGGGAAATAAAACTTGAAAGATCCCCAAGCAAGAAAACTAGGGCAGAAGCTGTGAGAAGTTTAGTTCCAAAAGTTGTAATTCTAACCCGTGGAGTTCGGTTTGAACTTTTGATACCCTTTTCCCTCCAACCTTATTCAAGAATCCATATTAATGTCCAAAGAAAGACCTACCGATCAGTCTTCAAGAGGTGCCAAGTCAAGCAAGTAAAGATGATTCATACTAGGGGCAACACTCCGGTTTAAGCAAAGAAATAAAAAAATGAGAGAGTCTTATTGGTGAAAACCCACAAGTGCCACTGTAAGGCGACGAAGGATGCGAGAAATGAGAGAGTCTTAGTGGTGAAAACCCTCGAAGGGCACCATAAGGCCATGAAAGTTGAGAGAAATCCAAAAATGAGAGAGTCTTACTGGTGTAAACCTTCACGGGCACCATGAGGAGGCAAGGAATAGAGCAAGGGTCATATGAGATATGGCTGACGGCAGAAATCCGTCAAGGCATCAAGCAGAACAAAGATAGAGATTCAACAAAGAATTGGGCTGTGAGAATCTTGAGGCGCGGAGCAAGACAATTGGAAATTGATTGAATTGAATAGACTGGGTTGATTAATCTGAAATGCACAACATGATCATTGGGATCGGTTATCCCATTCAGATAAGTCTTTCTTTTTCAAACGATCTCCTAAAAAGAAGATTTTCTTTTTATTTTCATCTTTTGAAATCATCGCATCTTTTTTTATTTTGGCTAAGGCTTTTTCAATAATAATTTGTTTCTAACAAATAAGAAGGAATTTCAAAGCTTACTACCAGTTTCCAATATGGTGCAAAGTGAAGTGTGGCTAGGACAGGCCGACGATGATATGATGAGACTTGAAAGGCGTCATTGGAAATCCAAATAATGGAATGGTCTAAGATTCCGTGAAAGGAATGGGAACAGATAAGAAAGACTAGAAGTGGAAAGCAACAGTTGGGAAGTTTGTGGATAAGGAGTAGTCAGAGGGTCGGAAATTCTTGACCGAGTTTAAGGCAGTCGGATAAAACTGGGCATAAAAAAGAAAGAAGGGAAAACCATCCCCAGCAGGAGTATCACAACCAATCACCATACCCTAAACTGACCAATTTTTGTGTGTGTTTGAAACAGGGACAGGGAGTGGTGTTGAAAGCGGAGGAAATTTTTCGCGAAAAGAGAGCAAGTACCAAACAAGCCACCAAACTGGGGCAGAAAATTCTCTTTGTTTAGTTGAAGATAGTTGAAGTCAGGCGTCCACTTGGAGAACAAGGAATAATAGTTAAAGATAGTTGAAGTCAGGCGTCCACATGGAGAACAAGGAACAATAGTTGAAGATAGTTGAAGTCAGGCGTCCACCTGAAGAACAAGGAACAATAGTTGAGGATAGAATAAGGAACAATAGTTGAAGATAGTTGAAGTCAGGCGTCCACCTGGAGAACAAGGAACAATAGTTGAGGATAGAATAAGGAACAATAGTTGAAGATAGTTGAAGTCAGGCGTCCACTTGGAGAACAAGGAACAATAGTTGAAGATAGTTGAAGTCAGGCGTCCACTTGGAGAACAAGGAACAATAGTTGAAGATAGTTGAAGTCAGGCGTCCACCTAGAGAACAATGTGTCACACCTCCTTTTTACACACCTACCCCGAGGGATAATGTATAAGGGAGTTTTTTCATTTAAAGTAACATTATTCGAAATGGGATTATTTTATTTTGTAGAGTCGCCATTTGGGATAGGATTGGATTTTGGTGTCCCAAGTCACCGGTTTAACTTGAATCCCATATCAAGGAAAATTTCGACTTCCTAGTTGGAGTCTGCGAACCAGAAATTCTGAATAAGGAATTCTGTTGACCCGAGGGAAGGTGTTAGGCACCCCCGGATCCCGTGGTTCTAGCACGGTCACTTAAATTATTATAATTAGCTAAACATCTGATTTTAATACATGTTTTAAGTTATGTGCTTTTTAACTTTAAACCGCTTTTATTATTATTTTTTAAAGAGAATTGCAACGTCGTGAAAATGCGTCTCGAACCACGTCACATAAATGCACCCACGGTTTTTTGACACATTCCGACTTCGTTGAGATTTAGATTTGGGTCACATAAATGTGCACCTGAGTTTAGCAAAGTAATATTATTTAAGTAACGGACCTAAAACAACTAGCGTATTATTAACTTTGTGGGAGGCCATGAAATTCGCTAAACGGCACGTTCCAAATTCTAAGTATTTTAATAGGAACACTTAAAGAGGGCTCCACAATTTATGCATTTTGTTTGGCGGGGCTCACCTCGATTTATTATTAAGGGCAACCTAAAGGAACTACGGATTTCTATTATGTATTTGTATCTAAAAATAAAATAAAAGGCCCTAATTAATTAGCATGCTAATCGATCAATATTAAGGTATTCAGATAAGTGTTGAATTTACACAAAGTAGCCTCAATGAAACTTTCAGTGTTTTGGGCCTTCAAGCTGGCCCAACAAGAAGCTGTCCAGTTATGGGCTATGGGTCAGTTGACGTATAATTGGGCCTGAGCCTCTTTGAAAATGAAAGGTTGTCTAATGCAAATTAAATAACCCTAAACTGAGCTTAAGTCATTGGGCTCCAAGACTGGCCTAAAGAAAATAAATTCCATTCAGCTTTACAAAAGCTGGTCAGTCATGGGCCTTTGCCCAGGCCCAAAGAAGTAGCGAGTTAGAAAATGGCACTGGCTTTGCATCAGTAGAAATTGAGGCCCAAAGTTAATTAAGAAAGACTGTCGAACCTCTATCCTTTAATAAATCCCAAACCAAACGGACTTCAACTTGATTTTAAAACCACTGAAATTGTTCCAATTTATTCTAGTTGCATTTAATAACTTTGTGATAAAGGAAACAGTATACATCTACTTAGATCAACGGGGTATTGACTAGTTTACCGGTGTTAATGCTGAACGCTACACTACTACAAACGTTTGTAGGTCTGAGCTCCATATTAGTAGGGCATACATACTGATTTCAAACTTAGATTCAAGTTCATTATACTTCCTGTTTTGAACATTAAACTAACATAAGCAATTAAACTATGGTGTACTAAGGCTAATGTTTAAATGAACAACTACAAAACAGTAGTCCACCGTCAAATATAGTCCAAATTAATTACAATGAAGATGTCACTAAATCTGAAAACACTATCTATTTCCAGGATAGTTCACTAATTATGACAAGTAGATCTAGATACATATTTTTTTTGAACACAATGAAGGATTTCTATTCCTCTCCACCTCAAATCATCATCAGTACAACGGAATAGGAACAAATACCTAGAAATGAAGCAAAATAGAAGGAGGAAAGAGTCAGCAATGGAAATCAAGCAATCAGCAGTGGGATTCAACAGCACAGGATAGCTTTTGGACTCAAAATAGAATCAGATAGCCCAGGATTGAATTAACAGAAGAATAACACCAACAAAATAACCAAAATAAGCTTGATCAAACCCAAATTGACTCGAAATCCAACCTAGGCACACCTATGAACTTAGGCAACCAAATACCAGGAATAGCTCAAACCATTTCTGCTCTTAACTAAGCTAGGAAACTTGTATGAGCAGCTGGAATTTGAAATTAAACTAAGGAACTTCAATAGAATAGGTTTTTTTTGGAATTTTGTATTGTTTTTTTTGAATTTTTAAGAACTTCGATCTAAACTGAAATTCTAAACTCTCAGCTTTCAAACTCTCTTTTTTTTTGAATTTGAATTTGAAGTTTTCAGCTCTTCAAAAACTTGCAGAGAAATTTTTAGAGGGAATTTTCAGATCTGGAACTTTTTGGGTGAATTTTCAGGTTGTGAAACTTGTGAAAGAAGGCATGGGGACTGCCTTTTATAGGCAGGAAAGGGGGAGGAAGCTTCTAAAATTCATTGCTCATTTTCCCCCCTCTTTTTATTTTCATATTCTGTTCAATAGTCCTAAAGTTTTGACTTATTGCCTAAGTTATTACCCTAAGTTCCTGAAATTACAATTGAGGCCTTATTTTAAGTACCTAAATTACCCCTGAATTTGTTTTGAATTACTAACTCTATTTCAACTAACCTAACCCCTCTTAATCTTGGTCAGATGACCATGGTTAAACAAGCACAAAGGATTGGATATTTTCAGCTAAAACCAATTCAACTAAACTAAACCTAGTAATGACTTGAAACCAAACAGTGAACTAAATAATTATTGATCACAATCCATGATTAAACTGACCTAACCTAAATTAAACTAATTAACACTAATAATAAGGGATTAAAATTCAAACAAGGCCCAAACAGGATCGATTAATGAATTAAAGACAGATAAAAATAGATTTGAAACAAAAATTAAACTGAAATCTAAAACTACCAACCCAGGCTTAAACAAAACGAAGCAAAATTAAACTCAAAACAATTATACGAACAACATGAAACACATACGGAACCCAAAAATAAGGATCAAAACAGAAATAATCGAAAAAATAATCGAAAAAGCTACTGAATTAAAAGCTATATCAAATGCATTCAAACAAAGAATAAACTAATTATCAAAATTACCAAAGCATGATTAATCATAATAGACTAGCTAAATACTGACTCAACACAATCAGAATCAAAAAATAAAAATGGAAAATTACTAAGGAGACTTACTAATTTGGTTGAACAAATACTAAAACAAGATTAAAACAAGAAAGGGAAAATACCTTAATTAAAACTGTGATTCCCGCCAAGCCCTAATCCGGACTGAAACTTGTCCTTAATCGTGTGTTTCCATGAGAAATACAAGATTAAGGACTATCACAGTCCAAAATAGAACGAACTCCGAAGTTTGAAAAATTAGGGTTTTGAGGTCAATTTTCGATCTAAAATTCGAAAAGACCGGGTGATGTTTGAGGGTTATAGGCCATGGATTCATGAAAAAGGAGATGAGGAGGATATGTGGTGTAAGTTTGGACTAGTTTGGAGGTGGTGGTGTTTTGGCCGGATTTTCAAATCAAGATTCGAAGGGTTTGATTGTGATTTAAGGGCAGAGGTTCAAGGATTTAGAAAGAGGAGGGTGATGGGATTTCATGGTGTAAATTTGGGGTTGATTGGAGTTTCGCCGCCGCCGTGGGCGATTTTCGGCGGCGGCTTGCGGTGGAGGGCGGCGGGAATTAGGGTTGTGTGCGGTGAGGTTCTAAGAGACGGAAAGGGGGTAGGGGTAGGGAAATCCGACCATATTATACTAGATTTAACTCACTTCCCAACCGTTGGATCAAAGATCCTCGACGGCTGGGATTGTTTGGCAACAGAACGTTGTCGTTTTGATTTTGAAAGGGCTGGACCGGGTTAGCTTTGTGGATTGGGCCAGACTGGGAGAAGGTTTGGAAAGGGTCTTGGGCTACCCTCAGATTTGGCCCAAATTACACTAGCCTAATGTTTTCTTTATTTTCTTTATTAGTTCCTTGTCTTTTGTTTTCTTCTTTTTCTTTTTGTTTTTATTATTTTATTATTTTATTAAATGTAAGATTAAAAATAAAAGACTCAAATTGACTCTAAAATTATACTAATTAATTTCCAAAATTAACTAATTCCTAATTTTAAAGAAAACTTAAGACAAATTTTAAAAAATAAAAGTAGAAATGCAAAAGGATCATTTTTGTTATTTTGTTTGTTTTTGTAATATTAAAATGCGTACTATTTTGTATTTTTTGAATTATATCAATTGAAATGCACACAAAAATACAAACAAAACACAAAATCATGCAATTAATTCCTAAAATTCAAAAACAAAAGAAAAATCCTAATGAATTTTATAGGAGTAATTTAAGCGTAACAAAAATCACGTGCTCACAGCTGCCCCTCTTTGCTCGAAGACACGAAGGATTTTCGGGTAAAGATAAATGAGCGCCATGAGGGATTTTTGCCTGCTTGGCACTCCAAGAGAAGCATTTTGAAAGCCGTCTGACCAAACCCTGCTTCAAATGTTGCCTACATATCCTTGGCTATAAAGGAATTTGGTCAGTATAGTTCTGGAAAGTTTGGTAGTTGGGACTACCAGGAGCTGTGATTTCACTGCTGCTGCTGCTGCTACTGCTTGCTGACCTCCTTGTTACACCAAAAGGAAAATCAAATCTAAGCTAGCCATGCCTATCAACTATGAGTTACAAGATTCCTATCTATAATTCTCTTGAAACTTGATCTTGAGTCTTAGCTGATTTTGCTGTAGACTCCGATCTGAATCTTGATGCTCGCAAGCTGTAGGTGTTTACTTCTTTCTGCAGCATTGGGTCAGAACGGGATCAGCGGAGCTCGTGACTTCAATCAGATTTTGAGCAATCCGCACCCTTGTTTGCTTCACATTTGAGTTCATTTCTTTTTGTTCTTTTCTTCTTTTCTTTATTCTGGATTGAGATTCATTCCATCACTCATCTCAAACCCTATGTCTTGAGGTCGACCTGCTTAAGATACCAAAACAAACAAACGAACGAAATTTTCTACCCCAGTTTTCACTAGGAAAATTTCGTGAGTTAGTTGTGACACATATCTAAGCGTTCAAATCAAGATTGTGTATCCTTGTGAATAAATCCAGGTAATGCTGAGAAATGACCGGGTTATGCCGGAAAAAGATAAAAGGGTCCTCGGGTTATGCCGGGATGGAAAGAAAAGAGCTCATTAGCTTATGCGAGGGAGATCCACGGGTTATGCCGGGATGGACAGAAAAAAGCCCCTTGGGTTATGCCAGGGGATCCACGGGTTATGCCGAGATTTGGAAAGAAAAAGCTCCTTGGGTTATGTCAAGGAGATCCTCGGGTTATGCCGGGATTCGGAAAGAAAAATCCCCTTGGGTTATGCCAGGGGGATCCTCGGGTTATGCCGGGATTTGGAAAGAAAAGCTCCTTGGGTTATGCCAGGGAGATTCTCGGGTTATGCCAGGATTTGGGAAAGAAAAAGATCCTTGGGTTATGCCAGGGAGATCCTCGGGTTATGCTGGGATTTGAGAAAGAAAAAGCCCCTTGGGTTATGCCAGGGGGATCCGCGGGTTATGCCGGCATTTGGAAGGAGAAAAATGCTCCTTGGGTTATGCCAGGGAGATCCATGGGTTATGCTGGAATTTTGAAAGAAAAAAGCCCCTTGGGTTATGTCAGGGGGATCCTCGGGTTATGCCGGGATTTGGAAAGAAAAAGCCCCTTGGGTTATGCCAGGGGGATCCTCGGGTTATGCCGTGATTTGGGAAAGAAAAAGCCCCTTGGGTTATGCTAGGGGGATCCTCGGGTTATGCCGGGATTTGGAAAGAAAAAGCCCTTTGGGTTATGCCAGGGGGATCCTCGGGTTATGCCGGGGAGATCCTCGGGTTATTCCGGGATTTTAGAAAGAAAAAGCTTCTTGGGTTATGCCAGGGAGATCCTCGGGTTATGCCGGGATATTTAAGAAAAGGGGTCCTATGCTACCATGATTTGTTTTTCTTTTGGGATTTTCATTTTCATTTCCTTTCTTCTTTTTTTCTTCTTCTCTTCTTCTTTTATTTTTCCTTTTATTTAGAAAAATGCATGAAAGAATTTGGATAGGAACTTCCTTTTGGTCGATTCCCTGTTGCAAAGCTGTTTCAGCGCTTGCGCATTTCATTTCCTTTTTGGATTGCACCTGCTTCTTGCATGGTTGCTTTGAATTAAACCTGTTTTCAACAAAGAACAATTTGTTGGTTTGAAACGGTGGTTGGTTTTGTGGCCTTGATCATCCTAATTGCTTGATCCCGGCCCCATTTCCATTATGAACTTTGCTACCTGCTGGCTTTGAGGGTGAATCTCTTTTTAAACCGACAAGATTCAATTTTTAGGATTTCATGATGACTTGCCCGTGTAGGCTCTGGGCCTTTCACCTTTCCTGCTCTTAAGACCTTTATTTTTGACTTTCTTTCCTTTCCACTGTCTTTGCTTTGAAGCATTAACCACCATGGACAATCGGGATTGGACTGACGCGCCCGCTGAGGCTGGATATTTTCTTCGGCTTTTGCAGGGCGGAGCCTGATAACTATGATTTTAACACGTTTTATACCCATTCTTGCCTAAGCTTTGTGCGTGAATTGCCATAAATTAGTCCCAAAATTCTAACAAATTGCACTTGATTGCAGGTTTGAGCGACAAGATGACAAATGTCAAAGATCGGCTGGAATCGGAGTGAAATCTGCCAAGTGTGAAAGTCAAGTGAAGGGGGGGGGGACAAAGAGACCCAGCGCGGACCGCACTGCTTTGCCATGCGGCCGCGTTGGAAGTTCAGAGATTGGGCATTTTAGTTGTGACATGCGCGGTCCGCGCCTGAGGAGGTTCAGAGACCAGAGAATGCAAAGGCAAACCCACGCGGCTGCGCACCAAAACAGTGCGGTCCGCGTGGATGATATTCAGATACTCGATATTTTTGCCAAGTCTTTCCACACGGCCGCGCACCAAAATAGTGCGGTCCGCATGGATGGTTGTTCAGAGAGTGGTCATTTTGCCAAGTTCTCCACGCGGTCGCGCCCCATTTATGCGCGGTCCGCGCTCTTTAGCCAATGCGGCCGTACTACCTTTTTGCGCGGGTTGCGCCCCCAGCTTCAGAAGAGAGAATTGAAGACCAAGACCCCTACGCGGCCGCGCTACATTTCTGCGCGGTCTGCACCAGCCCCGCAGGGGTATTTTTGTCCAGTTTTTCCTATATACTATAAATAGAACATTTTACTTTTTTAGGTTATGTATTAGATATCAGATAGCTGCTGCACTCGTGAGACTCAAGTTTTAGCCTATTTTGGGCAATTTCATCTTGCTTTATCGTGGATTCTTGTCGATTAACATTCTAGTTAATTAATATGTCAATTTTATCTACTATTTCTTCAATTTCTGTTTCTATTATGTCTAGCTAAACCCATTAGCTAGGGTTGTGGCTCAAACCTAGTGTGGGTAATTAATGGGTGTGATTGTTTAATGCTTTAATGATGTTGGGTGTTTGCTATTTGGGTTAATTTTATGATTTGATTAGGATTTGGTGGTTGCAAACACTAAGTCTAGCTTATTGGGTCTTGACTCTTCTTGAGAAAGAGTGTCTATGACCCCAAAATTGACCCAACAAGGAATTGGGATGGACCCATGAGAATACAAACAACAACAACAACAACAACCCAGTAAAATCCCACAAGTGGTGTCTGGGGAGGGTAGTGTGTACGCAGACCTTACCCCTACCCCAAGGGGGTAGATAGGCTGTTTCCGAAAGACCCTCGACTCAATATAATAAAAAAGACAAAAGAAGAGAGTATTAGATTCACCGCGGAAATCATACGGTAAAAGGAACATAAAAAGCAGGAAAAGAAAAATAATAATAATAATAATTCAAAGTAGAAACGATGGTTTGTAAATCGATCCTACATCGAAAATAGAAAATAGTAAAACTTGACATTGCCCCTAGCTATCTTAGACAAAGACCCATCGAACTAGTCCACTACCTCCTAGCCTACAACCGTGATACGCGACTTCCATAACTTCCTATCAAGTGCCATATCCTCGAAAATCTGAAGCCTCGCCATATCCTGCCTGATCACCTCTCCCCAATACTTCTTAGGCCACCCTCTGCCTTTTCTCGTGCCTTCCACGACCAGCCGCTCACACCTCCTTACTGGAGCATCTAGGCTTCTCCTCTGTACATGTTCGAACCATCTGAGCCTTGCTTCTCGCATCTTGTCATCAATAGGGGCCACGTGTGCCTTCTCTCGAATGCTATCATTCCTAATCTTATCCTTTCTAGTATGCCCACACATCCACCTCAACATCCTCATTTCATCTACTTTTATCTTTTGGATATATGAGTTCTTAACAGGCTAACACTCAGCCCCATACATCATGGCCGGTCTAACCACCGCTTTATAGAACTTACCTTTGAGTATCGTTGGCACTCTCTTATCACACAAGACTCCAGATGCTAACCTCCACTTCATCCATCCTACATCAATACGATGTGTGACATCATCATCGATCTCCCCTCCCCCGTGGATAACCGACCCAAGATACTTGAAGCTGCTTCTATTTGGGATAATCTGTGACTCAAGCCTCACATCCACGTCCACTTCCCCCGGCCCAGCGCTGAACTTACACTCAAGGTATTCCGTCTTCGTCCTGCTTGGACCTATGAGAATGGTAGTCCCAATTAACGGGTTAAACCTCGAGAGAGTAATTACCCAACTTGAACCCTAAGTTTCTTGGGCATATTGGCCTACCCAATTGGTCTCGATAGAGTCAATTAGGCAAAATCACTCTCTCTACCGAGAGGTGTGAGAGTGAGTGCAATCGTGCAACGGTTATAGCATAAGCCCCATAATTATCATTCTTGTATTAGGAATCTCTACCCGTTAGTTGACCACCTAGGTAAATGCCACAACCCTAGTGCCTTTCTCTATCTTGCATACAACCTAGAATTAATATCTTAGCATAACTTAGTTTTAATTAGTAGTTGTTAAATTGTAGTTGATAATCACAAAAACCCCAAAAATGTTATAAGTACAATTAGGAGCTAAAACGCATTTCTAGACCAAACAAATACTCGACTCCATTCCAAGCTCCCTGTGGAAATTGACCCCGATACCACTATTGGGTAAAAGTCTTAGCGTCCACTCTTCCTAAGGTTGAGTCCGCCGCGATCAGAGCCCTATAGAACCAATCCTTCCACCTTTCTTTGTAATAGTCACGGAATCAGAATTAAACCGAAAGGGATTTAAGAAAAAAGTATACAACAGGCAAACAGATGAGTTTAAAGAGAAGCGTCCCTTTCGGGGGAGAAGAAGGACTTATCTGGGATGCATGCTGGCTTCAAATGAACACGACATGCTTCTTGGACTGGACACCCGACCCAGACAAACTTTCTAACTTCTCGTGAACCCATTGATCTGCATTTCAAAACTAGGGAACTTTGCCAGGACTCTTTTAGTGGTGAGATATCTTCTTTTCGGCCGACAGCGCCCTTTGCGGGTTTTCGCCAATCGACCTCTCTCATTTCTCTTCTCACCGTCGCCCGATAGTGCTCTTTGCGAAGGGATTTCTACTTCTGTAGGTATGAAAGCTTCAGTTCCATAAACCAACAAGTACGGGGTCGCTCTGATTGATGTACGCACTGTGGTATGATACCCGAGTAATGCAAAAGGCAGCTTTTCATGCCATTGCCTGGAGCTTTGAATCATCTTTCTCAAAATCTTCTTAATGTTCTTATTTGCTGCTTCAACGGCACCTTTGGCTTTTGGCCAATAAGGAGTAGAGTTTCTATGCTTTATCTTGAATTGATCACATACCTCTCCCATCAGACGACTATTCAAGTTTGCATCATTGTCGCTAATGATAGTTGCAGGAATGCCAAAGCGGTAAATGAGATTGGAGTGCACAAAGTCTACCACAGCCTTCTTGGTAACTGACTTAAGAGTGATGGCCTCAACCCATTTTATGAAGTAATCGATTGCAACCAATATGAATCTATGCCCATTCGAAGCTTTCAGCTCGATCGGCCCAATGACATCCATACCCCAGGCAAAAAATGGCCAAGGTGCTGACATCGGATGAAGCTCTGTTGGAGGTGCATGAATCAAATCACCATGCACCTGGCATTGATGGCATTTTTGAACAAAGTGGAAGCAATCCTTTTCCATGGTTATCCAGTAATACCCCGCTCACAAGATTTTTTTGCCAACACGTAACCGTTCATATGAGGTCCGCATACTCCGGCGTGTACTTCATGCATAATTCTTCCGGCTTCCTCGGCATCAACACATCTTAGAAATTGAGGTCCGGGGTCCTTTTGTACAAGACATCGCCGCTTAAGAAGAAACCACTCGCATGCCGTCTAATGGTTCTCTTTTGATATCCAGTGGCTTGCTCGGGGTATTCTTGTGTTTTTAGAAATCTTTTGATATTATGATACCAGGGCTGAATGTTGGGTTCCTTCTTTGATTTGAATCTCCAGAGGATCTATATGGGCATTGCCTGGGTAAGGCAGCATTGAAGCTAAAGTGGCGAGTGCATCGGCTAGTTCATTGTGACACCGAGGAATGTACCTGAACTCTATCGACTTGAAGCGTTTGGTGAGATCTTCCACATGTTGCCGATAGGGAATACGCTTAACATCATGAGTTTCTCCCTCTCCGTGGGCTTTCCGGATAATCAAATTAGAGTCCCCCATGATCAATAAATCTTCAACATCTTGGTCGATCGCCATATTCATGCCCATGATGCAGGCTTCATACTCAGCATCATTGTTTGTGCAGAAGAATTGGAGCCTAGCTGTAGCTGGGTAGTGTTGACCAGTGGGCGAAATCAAGATTGCCCCAATGTCTACACCTCTAGCATTTACTGCTCCATCAAAGAATATTTTCCAAGTACGAGTGTCCTCCGAGATTGCTTCTACTGAATTTACCTCTTCATCTGGGAAGTATATTCTCAATGGTTGGTATTCCTCATCAACCGGGTTTTCAGCCAAATGATCTATCAACGCCTGGGCTTTCATTGCCGTGCGAGTGACATAGACTATATCAAATTCAGTGAGCAAGATTTGCCATTTTGCTAGTCTCCCAGTGGGCATCGGTTTCTGGAATATGTACTTCAGAGGATCCAACCTGGTTATGAGGTAGGTAGTGTGGACTTGAAGATAATGTCTAAACTTTTGAGCGACCCACGTCAAGGCACAGCACGTTCTCTCCAACAAAGTGTATTTGGCTTCGTAGCTGGTGAACTTCTTGCTCAGATAGTAAATTTCCTGCTATTTCTTACCAGTTATATCATGCTGCCCGAGAACACAGCCAAAAGAATTTTCTAGAACCGTTAGATACAAGAAGAGAGGTCTCCCCGGCTCCGGTGGGACCAAAACTGGAGGATTTGATAGATATTCCTTGATCTTGTCGAAGGCCCCTTGACATTCAGATGTCCATTTGATTGCTGCATCTTTCTTCAGTAGTTTGAATATGGGCTCACATGTAGTAGTCAGTTGAGCGATGAACCGACTGATATAGTTTAACCTGCCCAATAAGCTCAACACGTCCTTCTTAGTTCTTGGAGGAGGTAGATCTCGAATAGCCTTTATCTTTGTTAGATCTAACTCGATACCTCTCCTGCTGACTATGAAACCCAAGAGTTTGGCTGATGGGACTCCGAAGGCGCATTTAGCCGGATTCAGCTTCAAATCATACTTGCGCAGCCGTTCAAAGAACTTTCTCAAATCTCAAATGTGGTCGCTCTGAGTTCGGGACTTGATGATTACGTCATCCACATACACCTCTATCTCTTGATGCATCATGTCATGGAAAATGGCTGTCATACCTCTCATATAGGTTGCACCGGCATTCTTTAGCCCAAATGGCATGACCCGGTAACAGTATGTACCCCAGGGTGTAGTGAAAGCTATCTTCTCGGCATCTTTTTCATCCATCAACACCTGGTGATATCCTGCGTAACAATCCACGAAGGACTGTATCTCATGTTTGGCGCAGTTATCAACAAGGATGTGGATGTTGGGCAAGGGAAATTATAGGGAAATTATCTTTAGGACTTGCCCTTTTTAAATCTCGGTAGTCCACACACACCTAGGTTTTCTCGTCTTTCTTTGGTACTGGAACTACATTGGCCAGCCATGTGGTATATAGGACCACTCGGATTACCCCCGCTTTCAGCTGTCTTGTGATTTCTTCTTTGATCTTGTCACTGATATCAATCTTAAACTTTCTTTGCTTTTGCTACACTGGAGGAAAATCAGGATAAATTGGCAATTTATGCACCACTAGATCTACGCTCAGTCCTGGCATATGATCATACGACCAGGCAAACACATCTTTAAATTCGAACAGGAGTTGGATTATTGCATCTCGAGTTTTCTTATTTGTGTGAATGCTGATTTTAGTTTCCCTTGTTTCTTCGGCTGTTCCCAAATTAACCGGTTCAGTGTCATTCAGATTTGGCTTAGGTTTGTTCTCAAATTGTTCCAATTATCGGTTTATTTCCCTAAAAGCCTCTTCTTCATTATATTCCGGTTCTTGATTCATTATTTCACAGTTAGACAACATGTTTGAGTCTGAGCGTGAAGTCCGCAAGCATGCCATGTTATTTAAAGCTGCATTATTAGAACTGAAAAGAAAAATGAAAAGGAAAAATAACAAAAATTAGAAAGAATAAAGAGAAAATGGACGATGAAATATTGATTTCATTTCTTGAATTTGGAAAGATAACAGGGTTTATATTCAGGAATTTAAAAGACAAGAAATAAAAAGAAACATCCAAGTTACACCCTAAAATAACTCGGGATGCAGAAAAGATGACAGGGCTAGTCTACCGGGACTCCCGCCTGATTAGAAATGGTGTAACCTTCCAGTTTTGGAGTTTAGCATCTGGTCCCATGTAGAGCACCTCAGCGGTGCTAGCCCTCCCCTGGGTGAACCATGTTGGTCTCTTAAAGCATTTGTCTCATAGCTCCACATATATCTTCGATTTCCTCAGCCGTGAACACATCATCGTCTTCTTCTTCGCCATACTTAGGCTTGACAAAAGTATCATACAGATGCGACAATGGTTGTGGCAGAACCCATCCTTCCTTCTTTCTTTCCTCGGCCCATTTCTCATCATCTGGGGTAGGGTGGAAGCCTATCCCGAAGAATTATTCTGCTGTGGGTAGAGTTATCGGCTCGGATATTTCTTGTAAAGCTTTTCCCAACCCTTTCCCTGGTTTGAAACCGTGTCTAATTATTTCTTTGGCCACCATGATTGAAGCATTAGATAGGAAAGGATGGGGACACGGATTTCCCTCCTCGTCCTGATCTACCACCACAATTTCAAAGGCTTGATAAACAATATGCTCACTTCTTTCCCTCGCCTCCAAGCATGGGATAGATGGGTCACGATAAATGGACTGCTCATCTTCTTCGTGGGCCACGATTTCTTGATCTTCATACTCGAATTTTACCATCTGGTGGAGGGTGGAGGGCACAGCTCCTGCAGCATGTATCCAAGGTCTTCCCAGAAGAAAATTGTAAGATGTATCTATGTCCAACACCTGGAAGGGTACCTCAAAATCCAACGGGCCTATGGTTAATATCAAATCAATTTCACCGATGGTATCCCTCTTAATGCCATCAAAAGCTCTCACGCAAACATTATTAGGACGAATCCTTCCCGTCCCAATTTCCATTCTTTGCAATGTGGAGAGTGGGCAGATGTCAACCCCCAAGCCTCCATCCACCATGAATCGCTTGACATAGTAACCTTCATACTTGACAGTCAGATGCAAGGCTTTGTTGTGGGCCACTCCCTCTGGAGGCAAATCATTTTTACTAAACGAGAGTTGGTTGATAGCGAAGAATATTTCTGCCATCCTTTCGAGCTGTTCGACTGAAGTTTCCATTGGCACATATGCCTCATTCAGAGTTTTCATCAAGATCTTCTGATGTTCGGAGGATTTCGCCACTAATGACAACAACGACACTTGTTCAGGATGTTTTCTCAATTGCTCTACTGTTTCATAATCAGGCATCTTTATTTTCTGGAAGAAGGCCTCTGCTTCCTCAGCACTCACTGGCTTCTTGGACGGAAAGCGCTTTCTTGTGGCATTGTTTACCTCCTGTACATTTGAATATTTCTCAACAGAGGCTTTTACTGGAAGTTCTCCCGAAATTTCTTTGCCCTTGTAGGTAACCACTGTTTGCTGATAGTTCCATGGCATCGTAGAGGGGTCTGTCATTGGCTTTTGTGGTACGCGTCCAATAACCACTGGCTCATTCAGCCGAGGCGGTTTAATTGTCCCCCGTACCACATAAGCTCCTTTTGGCACATACATTTGCGTTCCCCTTTTTACTTCAAACTTCCTTGGAGCACCGACAACCAATGGCTTTTCGTGGCGACCTCGCGAAACTTAGAGAATTCCATTCTTAGTAGGTTCCATCTCTGCTTTTGTTTCAGGTTTCTTCTCAGGCGCAATTTTGACACTTTTATTCTTTTTCTCCCCTTTCTCTTACTTCAGGGGTGCCTTGGGCTTCTTTTCTACATCGGCAATAGCAATTATAGCTTTCAAGGTTGGATCAAACTCCCTGTCTTTACAAATTATCCTGATTACCGGCCCGTTGTTGTGAGCGGGCAACGGGTTGTTGGACACATTCGGGGCTTCTTCGTCCTTCAACACTATCTTCCCCTGTTCTATCAAATCTTTCACGGCTTTCTTCAATGTCCAACAGTTATCAGTACTATGCCCCTCAGATCCTAAGTGATAAGCACATCAGACGCCCCGTTGATAGGATGGTGATTTCGGGTTTTGCTTGTTTTGGGGTATAGGTTGCAGTAGATTCATCTGGACAAGATTCAGGAACAGACTGGAGTAGGGTTCAGGATGGGTGTAAAGTTTGGTCTTCTGGGTGGTTCCCAAGAACGGAAGTTATTTTGTGGAGGTCGGGGATTATAATGGTTCTGGTGAGGAGGCTAGTTTCTTTGGAATGGAGGTTGATTTCTGTTAGCTTGTGGTTGCGGTCGGCCGAAAGGTTGAGCATTCATGACCGCATAAGGTGGGGGAGCATAAGCCATATAAGTGTGAGGATAGCAGTGTTGAGGGGTTCTTTCAGAGAACACAGATCTCGGAGCCCGATATCTTCTTCCCCCTGATGCTGCCATAACTGTTTCTTCTTTATTTTTACCTTTGGCCATTCCTCCAGACCCGCCTTGGATGGCTTGGGAGGTTGCTCTGATGGCCGACTGGCTCAAGATTCTGCCCGTCTTCAGACTATTTTCTACCATTTCCCCGATTTTAATTGCCTCTGCAAAAGGCTTGCCCATGGCGGACATCATATTCTGAAAGTAATCTGCTTCCTGGGCTTGAAGGAAAACAGTGACCATCTCTACCTCATCCATCGAAGGCTTCACTCTTGATGCCTGTTCGCGCCATTTAATAGCGTATTCTCTGAAGCTTTCGAAGGGCTTCTACTTCAAATTTGCTAAGGAATTCCTGTCTGGCGCGATATCGATGTTGTAATGAAATTGCCTGACAAAATCTCTGTCAAGATCGTCCCAAATATGCCAACGAAAGACGTCTTAGTCCATATACCATTCTTAGGCAATGCCGATTAAGCTCTCCCCGAAATATGCCATCAACAATTCTTCTTTGCCACCAACCCCTCGTAGCTGATTGCAATACTTCTTCAAGTAAGCAATGGGGTCACCGTGCCCGTCATACTTTTCAAATTTTGGTGTTTTAAACCTCGATGGCAAGTGTACATGCGGGAACATGCACATGTCTATATAGGAGACACTCTTTTTCCCACTCAAGCCTTGCATATTTTTTAAGCTCTGCTCGAGGCTTCGCATTCTCTTTGCTATCTCATCCTGCTTTGGGGCTTTGGAGGTTTTGTCTTGCCCCGGGGTAAGCTCGTATGGCGGTGGCTGAGAGTAAGTATATTGAGGATAATGAGGAAGGTCGGCCTGAAAGACGGGATTTTGGAATGTGAAAATTGAGGGGTCAAAAGCATGCTTCGGTAGTGATGGTTGTGTTGTTGCGGAGCATGGTGGAGCCGTGAAGATGTTCGGAGCTGTTCCAGACGGGAACACCTGGGGCGAACCTCAGAAGGTGTTCCTAGGAAGTGAGTAGTTATAGTAGGTTGCCCCAACAGAGTGTTTGGGTGGCTAATGGGAACAGTAGTAGCACTTCCAGATCTGGGAAATAGCTCCGGGAATCCGGGGATGGTGCTTGGGGGTTCCTTTCCATTGTTCCAAGCATCCCACATTTCCATGAATCGCAGGCGCAATACCCGATTCTCTTCAGCTGTAAGGGGACTCAGAGGTTGGGACCCCCGAGGTGGGGCTGTCTTCGAATATGGGAATTGCAGGCAGAGTCATATCTGTAGACGTTTCAATGCTGCCTCTTGATTTGGTGAAGTATTGATGTGATGCCAGCTTACCACAAACCAAACACCGTTTCTAAAAGCTGGACTAGAAATGACAGCAACAAAAGTTAGTTTGAAACAAATAACAGATAGGTAACCGCACATTGGAGTGTGATGCACCTATACAGTTACATGAATATCTACATGTTTGCTACAGTTGCATGCGTCATCCCGACTTTTCTTTTGTTCCCTTCGATTTTCTTTCTCTTTTGTTTTTCTCTCGTTTTCTTCTTTTTTTTTCTTTGTTCATTTTCTGCTTTTCTCTTTTCTTTTGCCATGGTTTTTCTTATTTTCTCCTTTTGTGTTTCTTTTTCATTTTTCTTTTATTCGCTTTCTTTGTATTTCTTTTTTCCTTTTTTCTTAGGAATACAGTCAAATATTATGTAGATTGCCTACGTATCATGGCCCGCATAAATCAGACCAGACGTAGTTCTTGTAAAATAAATGTAAAATAGAAGCAAAATGTTTTGGGATTTTCGATTTTATTGATAGCAAATACTTTGATTACAAAGACTCAAAACTGACAGATTAGAACACATAACAGACTCTGATAAAAAGAAGAACTACAGAATCCACCGTTAACTATTCTATTTCAAAAGAAAATACAGACTCAATCAACTGACAGACTCTTAGCGAACAGAAAATGCAGACTCAAACAACTGACAGATTCTAGTAGAAAAGGAAATACAGACTCAAACAACTGACAGACTCTAGTAGAAAAGGAAATACAGACTCAAATGGCCATCATGAATACATTACAGCTCCTGGTGCCCAAGAGACATCGTTCGGTCTCGCCTCGGGCCTATATGCAAGATCCCTTTGAAGTCTGTCCAAGTCACTCATTATTTGTTTAACGAATACCATCACCGATGCAAAAAAGGTGGTGCGAGTCATGTTCTCTTACACTTGGCATTTCCTAGTAATGTAGTGAGCAACGGTTAGGATTCTGTCTCTGATCCTGCCTTTTTCTTGAAGCAACCGCCCTATCTGTTGGGTCCTGGCCTCTAAAGTCTGCTCGGCTACCTGGTTTTGTTCCTGGAGTCGTTGCAAGTCCATTTATAATTATGCCAATGCCATGTAGCAATGCTCTCTTTCAATCTTGAATTCTTTTGCCTGTTCGATCATTTTGTTCTCTGTGGCGATGACCCTTTTCTTTAATCTCGTGACCTCATTATCGTATTCTTCTTTCAACTGCTTAACCATGCGGGTGCGTTCTTCCGCGTTCTTAGCCAATTGTTTTTGGACCCCGGCTAATTCTCTTTCTGCTTTGTTGAGGTCAAATCTGTATCATTCAATTTTTGCCTCAGATTTTCTATAAGTTTTGCATCTTTAGCACTCCTTACGGGGTCCTCGGCCGCTATCTTCATCTTTTGAATTTGGGCTCGTAAGGCTTCATATTTGGCCAATTTCTTCTTCTTACCCTCATCTGCTGCGGCTTGCACACTATTTTTGAACTGAAGGTATCGGACCTGCCTTTCCAATTCTCCTATTTTGGCCCTGTATTCAATTTTTTAGCTAAACAGGCCCACTGTTCTTGTGATGATTCGACAAAATCCTGGAGGTGAGGTCTTTTGGCCGGCCTCCCAAATGTAACTTCCCTTCTATACCAGGCATGATACTCAGGTGACACTTCTCCTTTAAATCTATCCCGTACACAGGTATTTGCCGCCAAGTATTGACATTCGCGCCAGACCTGACGGACACTTGCTTCAGGAAACTGGCCATCAGGACCAATCTCAACTACTTGGATACTAAGATCGTCATCCTTTGGCACTACTTGGCATCTCCCGAGTTTCCTTAACACCCGATACGGAGCATAAGGCTGAATGCTCTTAAGACCCCTCAAGAGGAAGTGCGGCCCCACTGCTGGCATATGTATGATTTCATCGACAGGTAACCATCCAAACGTCCACTCTATTTGACTGGCAGTGAGGGACCGAAAGTATGATGTCCAACCCGTGACTCCTTCAGGCAGGCTGACCCCCTTAATCCTCGTATAAAACTCCTCTATACAGGTTTTCTCTTTAGACCCATAACTCAAGAACTGAGGACGATGGCACAGGTGTTCGGTCATCCACATTTGCAACAATAGATTTCACCCCTCAAAGAAGTCTCCTCCGGCTTTGCAGGCTGTAAGAGCGCGGAAGATTTCAGCTAATATCATGGGTGCAAGAGTGCTTTTGGCTTGAGTGAGTAGAGTGCTGACGACCCCGGCTATATTTATGTCAATATTTCCATCTTTCCTTGGGAATACCAAAATCCCCAAAAAGACCACCATAAAAGCAAAACATCTATGTTCTTCCCATTTTTTGCGGTCTCCTTTGCTACATATCTTGTTTTCCGGGTTATTGAACCCTCCGATGTGGCCATATCTATGGTATATGAAGTGTGGAGTACAAAAGCCATTCTCCAAATTCGTGTTGTGGACCGTACTGCTTATCTTCAGTGAGTCTAAGAATTTGTGCACGGCCACGGTTCTTGGGGCGACCAAGTACTTGTATCTTAAAGGAAGCTCAACACTTTCGATGTACCCGGCTATTTCTTCTAAGGCCGGGGTGAGTTAAAAGTCTGAAAAATGGAACACGTTGTGTGCCGGGTCCCAGCATGTAACTGATACCCTTATGATGTCTCCCCGAGGCATAATTTCCAACAAACCGGTAAGCCCTTTCAAATATTTTTTGACTTCATCTTGCGCTTCTCCTCCTAGATCGTTCCACCACAGACGCAACTCCAAAGGGATTTTATTCATGATTGAGAAAGGTTTATTTTGAATCGTGCTCATCCTGCACATTTATTTAAAGTGATTTAATGACTTATTTTGACTTAAAAGGAAAAGTGGCTATATTTCAAAATTTTATTTAAGAAAACAAAGATTCGATTTTGCAGATACGTTCTTTCAGCACTTCCGGGAAGGAGATTTTAAAGTTGTGCGTGCTAACCGGTTAAAATGACTTAGGGTGGCTGTTCTTGCAAAAACAGCCTTTCGGTGCCTTTTTTGGGGACATTTGGCTTATTTTAAAACAAGAATGGCATCACCAGACTTATTTGACAAAAATTAAATTTTTGTTATTTTTGACTATTTTTGCAAAAGGGTGTTTGGACCCGATGAGGGTTGCCTACGTATCTCACATCCGGTGAGAATCAAACCAGCATAGTTCGAGCAGATTTGCCAAAAACTATTTTGAACAACCATTTTTCTTTCTATGTTTTTTTTTCAAATATTTTTTTCTTTTCCATTTTTTATTTTTCAAAAATTCGGCAGCATTTCGGTACTATTTGGGCATTGGTTTTTTTCAAATGGTCACCCTCACTTAGTCCTAACACTGCTTATTTTTTCTCAATTTTCACTCATTTAGACAAGCCGATCAACATGCAAAGCTGAGCAAATAAATGCACAAGTAGCACGTAAGATGCATCAGAGTGGTCAATTCATTTCAGGTCACCTTTCCTAGACAGACCCAACCCCTGTGTTAAGTCCCCTAAGTCAAATGCACATGATGCAAACAAATGTCCTACTAGGGATCCGGCATGAGGTCGAGTTATTCTAGGTTCAAAACCCGGGTATATGTTCTAGACTGTATATCCGAGTGGACAACTCGAGTGGAGGAGGGGGCTACGTACCGGAAACCAAAAGGCCATCCAGCTTAATAACTTGTTCGGCCTTTTTCTTATTTTAAGGTATGACACTAACAGAATAGGGAGTCTCAATCGGTGAGCACATCCCAGAGATGAGAAGAGAAGGGTTTCGCAACAATTTTATATATACAATTCAGATAATATCAAAGCGGTAAAGCACTTAGCACATTAACATGCAGGAAAATCAGACAAAGCCAAATATAATAATTATACTAAGCTCGAATTCTTGAATCCTGAATCGAAATCTGGGTTCGTATCCTCAGCAGAGTCGCCAGAGCTGTCACACCTCCTTTTTACATACCTACCCCGAGGGATAATGTATAAGGGAGTTTTTCCATTTAAAGTGACATTATTCAAAATTGGATTATTTTATTTTGTAGATTCGCCACTTGGGATAGGATTGGCTTTTGGTGTCCCAAGTCACCGGTTTAACTTGAATCCCAAATCGAGGAAAATTTCGACTTCCCAGTTGGAGTCTGCGAACCAAAAATTCTGAATAAGGAATTCTGTTGACTCGAGGGAAGGTGTTAGGCACCCCCGGATCCTGTGGTTCTAGCACGGTCGCTTAAATTATTATAATTAGCTAAACAACTGATTTTAATACATGTTTTAACTTATGTACTTTTTAACTTTAAACCGTTTTTATTATTATTTTTTAAAGAGAATTGCAACGTCGTGAAAACGCGTCTCGAACCACGTGACATGAATGCACCCGCGGTTTTTTGACACATTCCGACTTCGTTGAGATTTGGATTTGGGTCACATAAATGTGCACCCGAGTTTAGGAAAGTAATATTATTTCAGTAACAGGCCTAAAGCAACTAGCGTATTATTAATTTTGTGGGAGGCCATGAAATTCACTAAACGACGCGTCCCGAATTCTAAGTATTTTAATAGGAACATTTTAAAGAGGGCTCCGCAATTTATGCATTTTATTTAGCGGGGCTCACCTCATTTTATTATTAAGGGCAACCTAAAGGAACCACGGATTTTTATTATGTATTTGTCTCTAAAAATAAAAGAAAAGACCCTAATTAATTAGCATGCTAATTGATTAATATTAAGGTATTCAGATAAGTGTTGTATTTACACAAAGTAGCCTCAATGAAACTTTCAGTGTTTTGGGCCTTCAAGCTGGCCCAACAAGAAGCTGTCCAGTTATGGGCTATGGGTCAGTTGACGTATAATTGGGCCTGAGCCTCTTTGAAAATGAAGGGCTGTCTAATGCAAATTAAATAACCCTGAACTGAGCTTAAGCCATTAGGCTCTAAGACTGGCCCAAAGAAAATAAATTCCATTCAGCTTTACAAAAGCTGGTCAGTCATGGGCCTTTGCCCAGGCCCTAAGAAATAGAAAATGGCTTTGCATCAGTAGAAATTGAGGCCCAAAGTTATTAAGAAAGACTGTCGAGCCTCTATCCTTTAATAAATCCCAAACCAAACGGACTTCAACTTGATTTTAAAACCACTGAAATTGTTCCAATTTATTCTAGTTGCATTTAATAACTTTGTGATAAAGGAAACAGTATACATCTACTCAGATCAACGGGGTATTGACTAGTTTACTAGTGTTAATGCTGAACGCTACACTACTACAAACGTTTGTAGGTCTGAACTCCATATTAGCAGGGCATACATACTGATTTCAAACTTAGATTCAAGTCCATTATACTTCCTATTTTGAACGTTAAACTAACATAAGCAATTAAACTATGGAGTACTAAGGCTAATGTTTAAATGAACAACTACAAACCAGTAGTCCACCGTCCAATATAGTCCAAATTAATTACAATGAAGATGTCACTAAATCTGAAAACACTATGTATTTCTAGTACAGTTCACTAATTACGACAAGTAGATCTAGATACATATTTTTTTTAACACAATGAAGGATGAATCTAAAATTAAACATCAATAGACACATAATGGATTTAAATCAAATGAAGCTTAAACTATCAGATTTCTATTCATCTCCACCTCAAATCAGTATCAGTACAACGGAATAGGAACAAATATCTGGAAATGAAGCAAAATAGAAGGAGGAAAGAGTCAGCAATGGCAATCAAGCAATCAGCAGTGGGATTCAACGGCACATGATATATTTTGGACTCAAAACATCATCACATAGCCCAGGATTGAATTAACAGAAGAATAACACCAACAAAATGACCAAAATAGGCTTGATCAAACCCAAATTGACTCGAAATCCAACCTAGGCACACCTCTAAACTTAGGCAACCAAATACCAGGAATATCTCAAACCATTTCTGCTCTTAACTAAGCTAGGAAACTTGTATGAGCAGCTAGAATTTGAAATTAAACTAAGGAACTTCAATAGAATAGGATTTTTTTTTTGGAATTTTGTATTTTTTTTTTGGTTTTTTAAGAACTTGGATCTAAATTTAAATTCTAAACTCTCAGCTTTCAAACTCTCTTTTTTTGAATTTGAATTTGAATTTGAAGTTTTCAGCTCTTCAAAAACTTGCAGAGAAATTTTTAGAGGGAATTTTCATATCAGGAACTTTTTGGGTGAATTTTCAGGTTGTGAAACTTGTGAAAGAAGGCATGGAAACTGCCTTTTATAGGCAGGAAAGGGGGAGAAAGCTTCTAGAATTCATTACTCATTTTCCCCCTCTTTTTATTTTCAGATTTTGTTCATTAGTCCTAAATTTTTGACTTGTTGCCTAAGTTATTACCCTAAGTTCCTGAAATTACAATTGAGGCCTTATTTTAGAAGATTCTAGGATGTTCTAGTTTTACCTACAGCATTCTAACCAATTTTAAGTACCTAGATTACCCCTGAATCTGTTTTGAAATTACTAACTCTATTTCAACTAACCTAACCCCTCTTAATCTTGGTCAGATGACCATGGTTAAACAAGCACAAAGGATTGGATATTTTCAGCTATAACCAATTCAACTAAACTAAACCTAGCAATGACTTGAAACCAAACAGTGAACTAAAGAATTATTGATCACAATCCCTGATTAAACTGACCTAACCTAAATTAAACTAATTAACACTAACAATAAGGGATTAAAATTCAAACAAGGCTCAAACATGATCGATTAATGAATTAAAGACAGATAAAAACAGATTTGAAACAAAAATTAAACTAAAATCTAAAACTACCAACCCAGGCTTAAACAAAACGAAGCAAAATTAAACTCAAAAAAATTATACGAACAGCATGAAACACATACGGAGCCCAAAAATAAGGATCAAAACAAAAATAATCGAAAAAGCTACTGAATTAAAAGCTATATCAAATGCATTCAAACAAAGACTAAACTAATTATCAAAATTACCAAAGCATGATTAATCATAATAGACTAGCTAAATACCGACTCAACACAATCATAATCAAAAAATAAAAATGGAAAAAACTAAAGAGACTTACTAATTTGGCTGAACAAATACTAAAACAAGATTAAAATAAGAAAAGGAAAATACCTTAATTTAAACTGTGATTCCGACCAAGTCCTTGCAAAATCCGGACTGAAACTTGTCCTTTATCGTGTATTTCCGTGAGAAACACAAGATTAAGGACTATCACAGTCCAAAATAGAACGAACTCCGAAGTTTGAAAAATTAGGGTTTTGAAGTCAATTTTCGATCTAAAATTCGAGAAGACCGGGTGATGTTTGAGGGTTATAGGCTATGGATTCATGAAAAAGGAGATGATGAGGATATGTGGTGTAAGTTTGGACTAGTTTGGAGGTGGTGGTGTTTTGGCCGGATTTTAAAATCAAGATTCGAAGGGCTTGTTTGTTATTTGAGGGAAGAGGTTCAAGGATTTAGAAAGAGGAGGGTGATAGGATTTCAGGGTGTAAATTTGGGGTTGATTGGAGTTTCGCCGCCACCGTGGGCGACTTCCGGCGGCGGCTTGTGGCGGAGGGCGACGGGAATTAGGGTTGTGTGCGGTGAGGTTCTGAGAGACGAAAAGGGGGTAGGGGTAGGGGAATCCGACTATATTATACTAGATTTAACTCACTTCCCAGCGGTTGGATCAAAGATCCTCGACGGCTGAGATTGTTTGGCGACAAAACGTCGTCGTTTTGATTTTGAAAGGGCTGGACCGGGTTAGTTTTGTGGATTGGACCAGACTGGGGGAATGTTTGGAAAGGGTCTTGGGCTAGGCTCAGATTTGGCCCAAATTACACTAGCCTAATGCTTTCTTTATTTTCTTTATTAATTCCTTGTCTTTTATTTTCTTCTTTTTCTTTTTATTTTTATTATTTTCTGGTTTTATTAAATGTAAGATTAAAAATAAAAGACCTAAATTGACTCTAAAATTATACTAATTCATTTCCAAAATTAACTAATTCCTAATTTTAAAGAAAACTTAAGATAAATTTTAAAAATTAAAAGTAGAAATGCAAAAGGATTATTTTTGTTATTTTCTTTATTTTTGTAATATTAAAATGTATACTATTTTGTATTTTTGGAATTATATCAATTCAAATGCACACAAAAATGCAAACAAAACACAAAATCATGCAATTAATTCCTAAAATTCAAAAAATAAAAGAAAAATCCTAATTCTAATAAATTTTATAGGAGTAATTTAAGTGTGGTAAAAATCGCGTGCTCACACAAGGAACAAAAGTTGAAGATAGTTGAAGTCAGGCATCCACCCGGAGAACAAGAAACAATAGTTGAAGATAGTTGAATTCAGGCGTCCACCTAGAGAACAAGGAACAAAAGTTAAAGATAGTTGAAGTCAGGCGTCCACCTGGAGAACAAGGAACAATAGTCAAAGATAGTTGAGGTCAGGCGTCCACCTGGAGAACACGGAATAATAGTTGAAGATAGTTGAAGTCAGGGGTCCACCTGGAGAATAAGGAACAATAGTCAAAGATAGTTGAAGTCAGGCGTCCACCTGGAGAACAAGGAACAATAGTTGAAGATAGTTGAAGTCAGGCGTCCACCTGGAGAACAAGGAACAATAGTTGAAGATAGTTGAAGTCAGGGGTCCACCTGGAGAACAAGGAATAATAGTTAAAGATAGTTAAAGTCAGGCATCCACCTGGAGAACAAGGAACAATAGTTGAAGATAGTTGAAGTTAGGTGTCCACCTGGAGAACAAGGAACAATAGTTAAAGATAGTTGAAGTCAGGCGTCCACCTGGAGAACAAGGAACGATAGTCGAAATTTTGAAGTCAGGCGTCCACCTGAAGAACAGGGAATGATAGTTGTAGATTTTGAAGTCAGGAATTCACCTGGAAAACCAGGGGAAGGCAATAATGGTCAGAAGAAGACGATTCAAGTTTTCGAAAAGAAAACAAGTCGAGTTTCATAGGAAGAGAAGAAGCAGTTCAGGATCAACAATCAGGTAACCGCCTGACGAAAAAAAAAACATCTCAAGAATTCGATGCAAGATAGCAACAAAGGAACTTCGGAGGAAATACGAGTCAACAAGGCACCAACAGTCGCAAAGTCAAGTTTAAGAATAAATATTTGTAATGCATAGTTTATAGCTTAGTATAACTTCTTCATTTTTAGCATGGTGTAATAAGGAGGTCAGTAAGCAGTATCAGCATCAGCAGTAACAGTAAAATCACAGCTTCATGGTAGTCCCAGCTACCAAATCTTCCCGAACTACATTGACCTGATTCTTTTATAGACACGGATATGTAGGAAACCTTTGAAGCAGAGGTTCGGTCAAGTCTTTCAAAGAATGATTCCTACAGAGTATTCAAAACGAGCAAGAAATCGCTCGTATCCGCTCACTTTGTCTTTGCACGAAAACTCTTCGTGTTTAGGGGCAAAGAGGGGAAGCTGTGAGCACGTGATTTTTGTCTCAGATGAATTACTCCTAAAAATTCAAAATAAAATAATTTTTCTTTGTGTGCAATTTTGTGAATTTTCGTGGTATTTTCGGTTATCGTTTGCATTCGTGTGTGTGCATATTTATTTGATTAATTAATAAGAAAATATAAAAATAAGTTGCGTTTGCATTTCAGATTTAATATTATAATTTTAAGTTAAATAGTAAATTACTTATTTTATAAAATGAAGAAAAATATAAAAAATAATGCACTTTGCATTTTAGTTTTAATTGTGTGATTTGGTATTTAAGTGTTTGTGATAATTATTATAATTAATATTTTTTAAGTTAATTTAGTTTTATAATTATAGATTTTAATTTTAGAAATAATTTAGGAGGGAAATAAAAGAAAAAAGAAAAAGAAAAGAAAATAAAAGAAAAGAAAAGGGAATCAAAAGTGGGCTGAACCAAATTTGGTTTAAAAAACCCGACCAAAACCGGCCCAAAAACACCCCAGTCCAGGCCCAAACCTGTCCAAACCTGGTCCCCCTTTTGTTAAACCAAACGATGTCGTTTGAACGGTTTTTAATCCTGACCGTTGGTATCTCATCATCCAATGGTCCAAATCCTTGCCAATTTTCCAAACCCGACCAATCCCGAACCTATCTGATCCCCTTTAGCCAAAATGACCCCGTTTCTGATTAATGATTCAATCGGAGCCGTTGGATTCCAATTATCCAAAGGCCCAAATTAAATCTCTAAATTTAACATACCACATCCCTCACCCCTCAAACCTAACCCCCCTCTCACTCATCTCTTTCGTCTCTTCAGAGACGGACCTCATGCCACCAGCCTCCGCCCGCCGGAAATCGCCCACGATGGCGGACGGTGGCCAAACATCGCCAGATTAACAACACAGAACCACCTCAACCTCTTCTTCCTAAATATGCAAATCACTCCTTTCAAATACCCACGAAACTCTTCGAATCTTAGATCAAAGAATCGGAGACAAAACCCTAGCCGCCTCTAAATGCACCCAAAATCACACATCAGAATCCTCACACCTCCTTATTCCCCAATATATGATTATTTTTTTCGAATCGTGCTAAAACCCCTCAAATATTAAATCTGAGCCGGAACCATAAAAGTTTGAAACCAGTTCACGGTGAACTGATGGCTTGCATCGACTCAAGCTTGTGATTAGAGGGTTGGTTCAGCACGAAATTGACGCTATTCATTTGTTCTTGAAAAAAGAACTAATGAATGGCCTCAGCTTCGTATAAATCAAAATACCAAGCACGAACTCAAGCCCAATCGGTGAGTTTCCTTGTCCATTTTCTTTAATTTTATGTCTATTTTACCTCTTCATCTTTTCTTCTCGGTGTATTAGAGATTGGTTTGTTTTCTTACCGTCCAGTAGCGAACCTAATTTCTGTCCTTTAGGTCAATTTGGTTATTAGTATTTAGTTAGGTTAATTGAAGTTTTTCTATTCAAATTTAGTCAAGTGTGTCTTTGTACTCTAATTTTAGGCTTTTGATCAGTTTCTGCGCTTAATTGATAGCACTTCATGGTATTTGAGCTACCGTTAAAATGTTTGTGTTGATTATGTTGAAAGTCGAATACCAAATAGGTGCATTCATGAATCATATCTCGTTAGTTTCAAATCTGATTGTTCATATGTGCAGTATTGTTTGATTCTATGACAAACTTATTTAGACTTTAGAAACTAATACCATTTGATTTCTGATTTAGAGAATTGATTGGCATTTTTTTAGTATTCAGGATTTTAAGAGGTAAACAACAGGGGACTTAAGGGTTAGTTTGGGAAATTGAATCTAGACACTCTCGGAGTAAAATAAAGCATGCCCATACTACTGAATTTAAAATGAAAAAAGGAAACTGTTAAGGGTTGGCTAAGTACCTTTAATGGGTTGGAAAGCAGGTAACATGGGGAATAATTAAAAGGTTGAAAGAACTAGGCTGTAAAGTGGGTAACATAGGGGAAGATATCTCTTTTTAACTAAAAAAAGCTGAAACTACATGTGCCTAGTGCTCTTAAGGGCTGGAAAGGGTTAAGGCTTTAGGTATAAAACAGGGATTCTGCCATACACTCAGGGAGAGAAAAAAGACAGTCTGCAAATTGAGAAATACACAGACATTCAGACCCTAAGAAATATAGAGATTCTGAAAATCTGAGAAAGAACGGAGAGCTTAAGAGAACATACACACACAGAAATACAGAGTGACATTCAAACATGATCTGAAAATTTAGAGGAAAATACAGAAATATAGAGAGAGATTCTGCTATACACTAATATACAGAAAATACATTGAGGGAAAAGAGAGGAAATACACTGAAAAATATTTGAAAATACATAGAGATTTGAAGAGAAGAAAAAATATAAAACTTAGAGGCTGCTACTGTTCCATCGGATTTCAGCTCTGAAATTTGAAAGTCTCTCATCTTTGAATCAATTTTGGTTTTCACCTCCTGTACTAGCTTTGAAATGGTTTGAAAGTTAGTCGATGATTTCATTTGGGTGTCCTGGTTATTAGGATTTGGTATCAGTTGTTCAGATTGCATTTATCTTTGTTTTGAACTGTTGAGTTTTGTTCCATTGAATTCTGGGGTCCTTTTCTGTGGTTTCATCATTGAATCTGTGGTTGTTTGTTGCTGGTTCATTCCCCGCTGAAGTCTAGCTACTGATTCCCCTCTGTTCACTCATTTTTATCATTTCAGGTACACTTTCCTGTAACCATGATGGCTGTGAAATAGATTGGAAAAAATGAATTGAAATGGAGATGTTGAAGCACGAGATGTATTTCAGCCTGTGGGAATAATGTGTTTACTTGCTATAGTTTTCTCTTTACCGTATGTTTATAGTTGATTTGTAGCCATTGCTTGAAATGGTTTATATGTCAGCTCCTAATCTACCCCTTCCTCTTGATTTCCTCAAGTGTTGAACACTTAAAGTGCACTGAAAGACTGGGAGTTTGATAGATAGTTTATTGCTCATGATAGCATGGGAGTACTATCAGTTTCTATCATTGATCTAGTGAGTGTGAACCTGGTAGTTTTCTAGCAGTTTGGTCGAATTGTGGTACTGATTTCCTTCAAAAGTTTCAGGGTTTATTAGCATGTTTAAATGTTGGTTTGAACTTTAATTTTGGGTTATTGAATGAGCATAAGAAGTGATTATAGGATTAATCTTTGGTTTGCATAAGTGTATATATCTTCTATGTACAATAGGTATTTAAAACAATAAATTCAGGACAATTGGAAATATATTCAAAGTATGAAAGTGGTTAACAGTTGGTGTGTCTCGCTTAGATTTGGTTCCTGTGGTTGGAATGGTCAATATGTGAGTATGATCATAGTTTGAGTATTTTGAAGTTGAACGCTAATCAAATTCGCAGCCTTCAGTAATGGTGTGTGTGATTGTTTGATCTTGCAATGATAAATGTACAGGGGTATGGGCCTGTTGAGATTTTCTTTATATGTTGTTATTTTGAAGTTCTTCAATTCCATATCTCATTGTAATTGGTTTCACTTGGACCCCAGGCCTAATATTAGCCGCCGGATTCCTGTAATTGGGCTCACGAGGCCCCGATCCTAGGCTCTTGTGCTCCTGTTGATACATTGTTTCGAATTAGGCCTGCCTATAACGTTCATGTTGGGCCTTCAGGGGTCCAGCGTGTTGTTTTTCTGCAAATAGGACTTTGGGCCCTAGCCTTGGTGACGGCTAGCATTGGACATTAAGCTAAAAGGCCCTATTATTAATTGGTATCTATTTTAGTTAGTAGGATCTAGTTTATTTAAATAAAGTAGTAATATCTGTAGTTTTCAATTAGGTTCTTCACAATGAACGGCTCTCGTAGATTAGTTTAGAAACACCTAAATTAAAATAGCACGGAGGTGTGTCATATCAACCCATTGGACAATTTGTGACCCTCTAAGTCATAGCTTGAATTTTCCTTTTAAAATTGGTTTGAAGTGCGCTACGCCAAACAAAAATAACAAATGGCGTGGCCCTCATTAATCATTTCTACGAAAATATTAGAACTCGGGACGTACCATTTAGCGAACTCTCATGGCCTCCCGCAAAGTTAACAACGCGTTAGTTGCTTTAGGCGCGTTATTTAATAATTTTACCTTCTTAAACTCGGGTGCACATTTATGTGACCCAAATCCAAATCTCAACGATGTTGAAATACGTCAAAAACCATGGGTGCATTTATGTGACGTGGTTTGAGACATGTTTTAACAGTATTGCAATATTCCTAAAAATGACTAAAAGCGGTTAAAAGTTAACATTTGCGCATAGGTTCGAAATTGTTTAAAATCGGATAACTAAGCCAAGTATGACAGTTGAGTGACCGTGCTAGAACCACGGAACCCGGGAATGCCTAACACCTTCTCCGGGTTAACAAAATTCCTTACTCGGATTTCTGGTTCGCAGACTGTTAAATAGAGTCATTCTTTTCCTCGATTCGAAATTCAACCGGTGACTTGGGATACCATAAATCTCCCAAGTGGCGACTCTGAATCTTTTAAATAAATTTCGTTTCGATTATCCTTTAATTGGAAAACTCCCTTTATTATACTCCTCCCGGGGGTGTAGTGAAAAAGGAGATGTGACAGACCTGTGAGAAGAAGAAGCCCTAGCTCTAGAGGACGAAGAAGTAATAACACTAGGTTGAGAAGAAGAACCACGAATAGATACAGACCCTAAACTACGTAATCTGCCACCTTTTCTACTTCTGATAGGAGCAAATGAAGAGGGAAGTTCGTCTACTATAACCACTCTACGAGGATCGGATTTGGAGAAGACATGGTTGAAAAAGAAAATAATACGACCCGATGAACAAGAAATATTATCTATAGATTGAAGGTTTTCGTGAAAGCAAAAGTATAAGGAGGTATTTATACAAAAAAGCAACCATCATACGAAGGGGTTCATGATGGAAACGTCATAATGAAAACAGTCACTTTGTGACTGATGCGGCCACAGAAAAGCCCTAAAAACTACTGAGTAGTTGCAGACCCAATCAATGTATGCCACCTGTCACAAACATTAAATTGAAGTGACATACGACGCGTTGGTTTTGAAGAAGGCATAATGATACATGAGAAACAATGGCAAAAAATTCCCGCCTTAAATGTGATCTACTTTCCAAATATTCATTTGCTGAATAATTGGTAGGAGGGGGGGAGCGGGAACTATCTGTATTGGTAAAAATAAATATTACCCGTAGATTTATATAAGTGGTTGATGTGGCAATACACGTGGATCATTAAAAAAGTGACATCTAGAGAGATGCATTAAAAGAGGTACGAGTCGTAATAGGTACAAGCAAATCACCCACGAGATAAAAAGGGATGGTCGCTCGAGTCTAAATTGCTATATGCAGAGACACCGTCATAAAGATTCAAGACAGTAAAGAAGGAAGATTCATGAATCGCCCGTTAATGTGCATTAATGATCATAGACGTTACCGAATTTTCGTAAACAATTACAATCACCAATTATAAAGTCTCATTAATGTCATTAATATTCATAATGATTCAGTCATAAAAGTAAGAGACGTTGTACTTATGGATACCTCTATAAAAGAAGGGGATTTCACTTTTAAGGACACATTCTGATTATTATTGGAATACAATTATTTTCTTTTGCTTTCTATTGATTACTTTGCTATTTCATTTCTTATCACTTAAAAAATATAGAATTCCTTGATTATCAGTAGGCCGAGTACTTCTAAAAATAAACTTTGGCCGAAGTACATATATATATATATATATATATATATAATATTAGTTTAGGAGTAAAGGAATAAAATATACACACACCTACACATATACATTATATGTAGCTAGAATTGGACAGCTATTTCTTTCCAACATTGTATTCTAATTTTAAGATAACAGCTGTAAGTTCATAATAATAGATATTGAAATTATTTCCTCCGCAACCCTTATATCTGTTTTATACAATTGTTGAGTGCATCTTTTGTACGTAAATCACTTGTTTATATTAGGGGTGTACATAGATTGGGTTGATTCGGATTTTGCAATTACCAAATAAAATCAATTTTGTCTGATTATTAAATCTAAAAGATCAAACCAAACCAATTAAGCTCGGGTTTTTCAATCTCAGTTCTTCGGGTCTTTCGGATTATTTTCCGGCAAAATCTTTGTAGCACAAAACATATCACTTGTGCTCAAATATTTCTTTAATCCTAGTAAAATACAACTACATAAGGTATTTTTCAAGAAAATAATATAAATTATGAGATGTGTCATAACATTATCCTAAAATATTCAACAATAAAGACAATAAAATATGTAATATAAATATTGCTAACTAAAAAGCCATAATAAAAATAAACATAATCTGAAAGTACTAAGACAAGCTAAAATAAGTAGACTAATTAGGGACTACTAATTATATGATTAAACGCTAAAGAAAAGTAAAAAAAGATTATGCATTTTTATCTAAATTATTGCGAAACAAAAAATAGATATTCAATACATTGCCTTCGCAGTATTGATTTGAATGTCTTTTGTTAGTATTAGTATTGATTTGATTTTGGTTTGGGCTTTTGTTAGCATTATTTAAGTTACTAATATTAATGGCTATAAAACTTATTGGAACATTCAAAAGTTTTAAGTCCAACCTTGAAATAATACCTTAAAAGATAAACTTATCAAAAAGTTTAAGAAATATTCATAATTACATCGCAATAAGTATATTTGTATATTAAATATATCTAAAATTTCTATATATGTAATATCGGGTTGGTTTGTTTTTGATTTGACTTTCTTTAGTTAAAACCAAACCAAACCAAGTATGGTCGGGTTTCTTTCTCCAACATCAAACAAAATCAAATCAAATCATAGTCGAATTTTTGGTTTGACTCGAATTAATGAGTTGGTCGATTTCCTTTGTACCCCTAATTTATAATATCAAGATTTTGACAGAGAAATTGTGATTCTTTCGTTATCAACTAATTATATTCAAAATTTAATGATCGAACTAACTATAAGTCGTATTAAAATAGACTTACTAATGAGAAATCACCTATTTGTTGCTATCGCTTATTTTTTTATTTTCTCTTGACCCGAGGTTATATGAAAAAAATAATTGCGTAGCTAGGAGTTTCGTCAAGGGGGTCCAAACTTTAAACAAGTCAATAATTATCTTTATCGATGAATAATGTACCAAATTTTTTAGATCAAACTACGCAATATTTAGCTAAACAATAAAACAAACAAAAATGTGAGCGTTATTGTATTAAACCAAAAATCTGAAAAAACTGTTAGGAGAATTAAAGAAATCTGGAAAATAGTAGAGAATCAGAAATATTCCGAGTCCACAAAGAAGTTCTGGAGTGTTTTTCGTGAGTAGAAAATGGAGCCATGCCTCAGAATTTATAGGCAACTATCAGAAGAGGTGTCTGGAAAAGGTGCCTTTTCAGAAGAATACGCTGCCTGTCGCGGTCGCGACAGAACCGTGGTCAGAGAGGCTTTCTGAACCTGCATGCCGCAGTTCTACCGCGGTCGCGGCAAAACCGTGGCCAGAGAGGCCCTCTGAACCTTCAGCAGGGTTCTGGCGTATTTTCAGCATAAATCCAAATCCAAAGCCGAAGCCGAAGCCGAAGTCGAGCGAGCGACGACGACGGCGCGAGAGTTCATTCTCTTTAACTCATTTTAAGAGCTTTAAGAAGTGATTCTATATATAAGCACACACATGTGGTTGTCCTTCACCAATGAGGGATAAAGTGCAAGACAAAAGTTCACTTCTTCAAATTTTTATTTTCCCTCAATTTTCAATTCACACTTCTTCTACTTTAAAACCCAATGGCTTAAAGTCCAATAATCCCCTACATGAATGGGAATGGCTGTATCAAGAAAGATCATAGATGAAAGCTATGTGATTTTGCAAGTAAGGACTAATTGCATCTCGATAAGTAGGTTTCCCTTTGAACTTTTCGTAGTGAACATATGTCGGATATATCCAAATCCAAATCCAAAGCCGAAACTGAAGCCGAAGCCGAAGTCAAAACCGAGTCGAGCGAGCAAAGTCGATCATTTGATAAATCCAAATCCAAATCCAAAGCCAAAGCCAAAGCCGAAGCCGAAGCCGAAGCCGAGCGAGCGACGACGACAGCGCGAGAGTTCATTCTCTTCAACTCATTTTAAGAAGCGATTCTATTTATAAGCACACAAATGTGGTTGTCCCTCACCAATGAGGGACAAAGTGCAAGACAAAAGTTCACTTCTTCAAATTTTTATTTTTCCTCCATTTCCAATTCACACCTCTTCTACTTTAAAACCCAATGGCTTAAAGTCCAACAATCCCCTACATGAATGGGAATGGCTATATCAAGAAAGATCATAGATGAAAGCTATGTGATTTTGCAAATAAGGATTAATTGCATCTGGATAAGTAGGTTTCCCTTTGAACTTTTCGTAGTGAACATATGTCGGATATATCCAAATCCAAATCCAAAGCCGAAGCCGAAGCCGAAGCCGAGCCGAGCGAGCGAAGTCGATCATTTGATAAATCCAAATCCAAATCCAAAGCCAAAGCCGAAGCCGAAGCCGAAGCCGAGCCGAGCGAGCGACGACGTCGGGAGGGTTCATTCTCTTCAACTCATTTTAAGAGCTTTAAGAAGTGATTCTATATATAAGCACACAAATGTGATTGTCCCTCACCAATGAGGGACAAAGTGCAAGACAAAAGTTCACTTCTTCAAATTTTCATTTTCCCTCCATTTTATTTCCCTCCATTTCCAATTCACACTTCTTCCACTTTAAAACCCAATGGCTTAAAGTCTAACAATCCCCTACATGAATGAGAATGGCTATATCAAGAAATATCATAGACGAAAGCTATGTGATTTTGCAAGTAAGGATTAATTGCATCTGGATAAGTAGGTTTCCCTTTGAACTTTCCGTAGTGAACATGTGTCGGATATATCCAAATCCAAATCTAAATCCGAAGCCGAAGCCGAAGCCGAAGCCGAAGCCGAGTCGAGCGAGCGAAGTCGATCATTTGATAAATCCAAAGCCGAAGCCGAAGCCGAAGCCGAGTCGAGCGAGCGACGACGACGGCGCGAGGGTTTATTCTCTTCAACTCATTTTAAGAGTTTTAAGAAGTGATTCTATATATAAGCACACAAATGTGGTTGTCCCTCACCGATGAGGGACAAAGTGCAAGATAAAAGTTCACTTCTTTAAATTTTTATTTTCCCTCTATTTTATTTTCCTCCATTTCCAATTCACACTTCTTCTACTTTAAAACCCAATGGCTTAAAGTCCAACAATCCCCTACATGAATGGGAATGGTTGTATCAAGAAAGATCATAGATGAAAGCTATATGATTTTGCAAGTAAGTATTAATTGCATCTGGATAAGTAGGTTTCCCTTTGAACTTTCCGTAGTGAATATATATCGGATATACTCGGTCAATCGGTAGATTTGATATCTTTGAACCGTCGAACTTTAGTGTATACCTAGACAACCATATGTCACACAATCAACCCTTAACCGTCTTGTAGTTCTCATTGTTGTGTTCGTTTCAGCCATGAACACCGCCTGGTCTCATAAGTGCATAGAGAATTGGCCTTACAGAATTCTCATTGAAGCGGCTTTCACTTCACACTTACATAGGTGATTCCTAAACGTGTAATCCTTTAGATTGACACTATTTGATAAATACCTCATCAAACTTAGGTAATTATTAAAGAACATGTAAAGTTCTATCCTTGTTACTGAACATTGTCTTCATCATGAGAATGGACCAAAGATATTATTTTGACAATGTTGAACCGGTCAATCACAACTTTGTTTGAGCTCCTTGAACCTAGATCTCGGAACATCCAAAATTCTAGGTAGAGTTACCGCCATGTTGACTTGTCCTCGGCCATAGTCCCATTCCCTTAGATGATTTCTCAACTCCCTCTTTAGTTAAGCCTTTTGTAAGCGGATCCGCCACATTATCCTTTGATCTTACATAATCAATAGTGATAATTCCACTAGAAAGTAGTTGTCTAACGGTGTTATGTCTTCTTCGTATATGATGAGACTTTCCGTTATACATAACGCTCCCTGCCCGTCCTATTGCAACCTCACTATCGCAATGTATGTAAATAGGAGCCAAAGGTTTTGGTCAGAAAGGAATGTCTTCTAAGAAATTTTGAAGCCATTCAGCTTCTTTACCGGCTTTATCCAATGCTATAAACTCTGTTCCATTGTAGAGCGAGCGATACACGTTTGTTTGGAAGACTTCCAAGATACTGCTCCTCCACCAACAGTAAATACATATCCACATGTGGACTTTATTTCTGATGAGCCGGTTATCCAATTAGCATCACTATATCCTTCAATAACCGCAGGATATTTATTGTAGTGCAAATCGTAGTCTTGGGTATACTCCAAATATCCCAGAACTCGTTTCATAGCTACCCAGTGATGTTTGTTGGGATTACTTGTGAATCGACTAAGTTTACTTATCGCACAAGCTATATCAGGTCGTGTACAGTTCATGATGTAAGTTTTAAAAGTTAGTTGTTAGGAAATTTTTAACTTGAACAAGAATCAAATAGACCATACATGGTGGTCTCCTTTCAGTTTTGGAAAATAATATGGACAGAATTTTGAATCTGTTCCTTGAACTGCTAGACTACCTCACCCAACTATATTAACGATGTTCAAGATATAATGTATAGCCATATAAAGTAGTATTTAACTTATATATACAGTAGAAGTATTCGACAAAGAGTGTGCGCTTGACCACCCTTGGCCAAGGGTGGCTACGCCACTTGGAAAAAAGAGAGTAATTGTGGTAAAATGGTTAAAAGAAAAAATAGTTATCCACCCATATTGTCCGTAAAAAATGGGTTGGATAATGAACTTTTGAAAATGGTCAAATATGGATAAGAACTATATTATCCATTTAGAAAATAGATAACTTTGTAAAACTTCAAATTGAGGGTTACTCAAGTTTGCCGGGGGTAGAAATTCTGTGAAAAGTGATCATTTTCAAGAAGCCATGGATAATATGGACATCCATATTATCCGCAGGTTAGTCTGCTTTTTATCCATATTAAATATGAGTTGGGTCGAATAATTTATCTGCTTTTTATATTACCCATTTTCTCATATCCGACCCGATCCGCTCGTTCACCGCACCTAAGAAACAATATTTTTACCTTCTCAAGATAGGGGTAAGGTCTGCGTACATATTATCCCCTTAGATCCCACATATAATTTGCCACTAGATTTATTATTGTTGTTGTGGTAAATTTTGAATATATCAAATGACTAAAATGTCCCTAATTTATGAAAGGGAGGAAGGGAAGGAACAAACAAAACCACATGGGGACATAGTTGTGTGGTTGAATGGAAGAAAAGAAGTGAGAGGATCGAGCCAAGGGACTTTCTTGACAAACACATGGGTCCATAAATTGCTGGTTTTGTCTATGGGATTACCCTACAACAAACGTTTCTCCCAAACTAGCCTCTCTTTCCCTCCTACTATTTTACTTGTGTCCTCATTTTGATTGTTGTACCATCAAGTAAAATTTAAATTTGTATGGCCCTCTCTTATGTGATAGTATCTATTTTCTAGTTTGGAAAGCAATTCTTAAATTCATGTTCCTACTTGATAGGGTGTTATTCTATCGTAATAATAGAAACGATTTTTTATGAATATATACTTTTAAATTTTTTAACATAAAATGAATACTATTTGTTTGTATATATGTATGTTCGTACGTAGGGGTGTGCATTCGATTTCGACCCTTATCGATAATTACTTATCGATTATCGATTTGTATATATGCTTATCGTTATCGTTTCAATAAAGTTTCGATTTCGATTTATCGATTTTGGGGGCTTATCGATCCGGTTATTTATTACACCAACAAGAAAATTTACGGGATTCCACGGAAAGTATATCGCTATAAACGCGCCTAACTAATATGGACAAAAAGAAGCTAAAATAAGACGAACACCATTTATAATATAAAAATTGTATCAACAAGCACATGCAACAAAACTAAAGTAAGGGATCAAATGTATGCCACCAATACTCCAACGGTATAAAACACATTATCACGGCTAATTCTGTTTTCCATTAATTTGAACTTCATTCCCTTGATCTTTAAATATGATCATTCCTTAAATGTGGTAGAGGAAATAATAGGGTAAAGGAAAGGGTATAGATTAGGAAAAATAATATTGTTTAGCCGCTTTCAAAATAGTAGCGGAATATATATACATTCTGTATGTTATATTAATCTACACAAATTGGTAATTACTCATTTAACAAGTGTCTACAGTCTAGGGGTGTGCATTCGATTTATCGATTCGATTTTGACCCTTATCGATAATTACTTATCGATTATCGATAATTACTTATCGATTATCGATTTGTACATATGCTTATCGTTATCGTTTCAATAAGGTTTCGATTTTTTCGATTTCGATAACAAATAATCGATTCGATTTATCGATAAACCGATTCGAATGCACACCATCGTACGATGACAAACTCGTAATAAAGGTCCAACAATTGGTCAACACAGGTTTGGAGAAACAGAAAATGAGTACAACATCTCCGAGGCTTTTGGTGTATATTTATTCATCGGGCAAATGCAGCAAAACAAAGAGAAATTTCTGTTGTCATAAAAGGAAGATAATTGTACGAATTGTCAAATCTTAAACCTTTGTGCTTTCCCAGCCTTATTTTACTATGATGCAAAACTTATATAATATCAGAAAAATAACAAAATATCTAGTAGAGTTCGTCTTTTGCATCTATTAGTACAATTGATTCAGAAATAAATAATAGTAAAAGATTTAAAAAAAAAAAAAAACTAAACTTCATAAACTGATATCTGAATTATTAGCTAGTCAAGCTGTCAAAAACTGTTTATTTTACAAAATAATTGTTTGTGTCTGACCTATTCGTTTGAGTAGTATTCTTTTGCAAGTTCATTGTGTTTGGCAATATTTTAAAAAAACACTTTTAAGTATCAAATTACGAAAAAGGATAATAAAGTTTTAATTTTATATTAGAATTACTTAGAAAAGAAAAATAAATTTAAACATTTATTATAAAAGAAATCAATTGAGATATAAAACATAAAGTGAAATTTTAAATTAAAAATTCCAATCAATATAAAATATAGTTATTCCAAGGCAATAGCATTGAGTGTTTTGTAGTATTACTTAATGTTTACATGATAATTTAAATAAGTTAAAATACATCAGTTAATTTATATTTAAAATCTATAATGAGGAATAAAGAAAGAGAATAATAATATGATTAAAATAAAAAAGAGAAGAAATGTAAAAAGTATTTTTTTTCAAAGTTGAAGTGTTTGGCCAAACTTTTAGAGGGGAAAAAGTGCTTTTGAGTATAAGCAGAAGCAGATTTGGAGAAGCAAAAAAAAAAAAAAAAAAATTATTTCCAAAAGCACTTTTGAAGAAAATACACTTAAAAACAGTTTTTAAAAATCGGCAAAATATTAATTCCTGCTCATAAGTGTTTTTTAAGTAAATTAACCAAACACTAGGGGTGTTGAAACCGAACTGGAAATCCGCACCAAACCGAAAAACCAAACCAAATCGATTAAAAAACCCGACTAGATTTGGTTTGACTTGGTTTGGTATTGAGTAAAAAAATCCGAACCAAACCGACATATAAATATATAAATTTTATTTATATTTTAAAGAATTTGTAGTGATTTTTCTTTAGAAAATGTAGAAATATTTGGGATCCTCTCATGCATTAACCTTGAAAGGGTAAATTAACGAAAAAGTATTGTTAGACAACTAAGAAAATAACTATCATGTGTTACTAAAAAATTTCTCCCATTAGAATATTTTAATAGATCATATGTTTGTCAATTTTTTCCATATTTACTAAACATATATTTACTTATCAAAGCTTTATCTATAATTTTAATAACGTAAGATTGAAATAATATTCATGTAACAAAAAAACCCAAAAACTCGAAAAACCCAACAAAATCGAACCAATCCAAACCGATATAATTGGTTTGGTTTGATTTTGATAAAAACTGAACCAATCCGGTCCATGTACACCCCTACCAAACACAAACTGCTTCTCACAAAAGAAATTTTAAAAAAAAGTATTTTTTCAAAATAAGCTGATTTTTGTAGTTTGACCAAACATGCTAGAATTCTTCTACTATTGCTCAAAAGTACTTTTTAATTTGGGCCAATCACCTTAAAGATTTTCTTAAAAAAGTATTTTCTTTAACGCAAGAAATACTTTTAACCAAAAAAAAATTTTCAGTAATAAGTATAGACAACTTATTCTATACAAATTTCAGTAATTGATTTTTGGCTTGAATTAATAACTTATGGATGACACAAAAATAACTTTGACCGTTGCCGCTAACGCTAACGCTCCTTTCAAACTTATGCTCTCTTTCCAATAATTTATTTTCCCGTACCAGAATTTTTTCACTTTTTTCACTAGATTTTTTTACCTTTCGAAAACTCAGTAGTACAAAAATGAAAATCATGATTGTCATTAAACTCAAAGAGAGTCAGAATTCATATGTACCTACAGTATCCAATAGTTGTAAACATAACCAATGGCCTACAATTTTTCAACTGAAAAAGTAGGACCCACATAATTTAACACAAAAATAGCCTAGATCTCTCATCTCTGCATGCATGATGATGTGTAGTCAGAGATTTGCCACGTCATCGATTTAATGATGTCAGGTGAAGGCTAATGGGTGACACGTAAGCATCATCTTCTTGCATGGTCCCACGTCAGCCTCATCTGTTTGAAATGACAAGAATGACCCCTTACATGTCAGCTATATTGATCCATTTCATAACTAATTTTCGACCCTATTACTTCAGCTATATTGTGGCGGCTGGCTTAGACTTCACGAATTTAGACGTCATAATCCCAGAATTTTTATTTCATTTTTAAGATAAAAATGACAATAATTTACTTATAGCCTCTTTGGCCAAGCTTTTTTTTTTGCCAAAAGTTTTATTTTTTTTTTTTGCCAAAAGCACTTTTGGCCAAAAATTAAGATGTTTGGCCAAGCTTTTGGAAGGAAAAAGTATTTTTGAGGAGAAGCAGAAGCAGTTTTGGAGAAGCAGAAAAAAGTAGTTTCTCTCCAAAAGTACTTTTTTGAGAAGCACTTTTGAGAAAAATACACTTAAGAGTAGTTTTTTAAAGCTTGACCAAACACTAATTGTTGTTCAGACTTAATTAGCCAAACACAAATTACTTCTCACAAAAAGTACTTTTGAGAAAAACGCTTTTGACAAAAAGCACTTTTCAAAATAAGCTGATTTTTGTATTTTGTCGAACGGGCTATTAGTGTAATGTCACAAATTGATTGGGGAAGAGTAGTCTAGATGCAGATATTATATCTACCATTATTTCTGTAGACCCTCGGCCAAGAAATGTAGAATTGGAGTATGTTTTTAATTTTTTTTAAAGAAATACAGAAGTGTAGCCATAAAAAATAACGCATTAACAATAATAAGATAATAAAATAACTGAAGTAAAAATAACAACAATTAGTAATAAGAAGTTACGAATAAAAAAATATTAGGATAATATTAATGCTATTAGTCTCGAAAGAGAAAATTGGTGTTTTTATTTTTAAAGGTAAAAAACATTAAGAATTTAATGGTTGGATTCTGTTGAAGTTTTGATGGCTAGAAATGACGTGGGGATGTCATCCAAGTGGACAAAATGGTCAATTTGTTTGAAGGGCAAAGTCATCAATTTTGGCTAGGAGCAAATGAACTTTGAAAGGAAAACTCCAATACAACAACAACAACAATAAACTCAGTTTGATCCCAACAGGTGAAGTCTAGAAGGGTAAGTTGTACGCAGACCTTCTTTGCGGAATACCAGAAAAAAAGATGAATTAGCGGATCATAGAGCTAAGTCGAAGCATGCCTGAACCTTCTTCGTCGGAGACTGAGTTAATATACAATCCCACTTTGGAGATTTCCCTTCGGGATAGGTAGAATATGGTGCCACAAACAGTAGTCTACTCGGCATGCGTCGATTCTTTGCTGGAGAAGCCTAGATCACTAGTTTTGGACTATCGAGAAACCCTCCTCTGCTCGCATCCCTGGAACTTGCTTTGCTTTTTTTCTTTAAAGACCCCGCCTGCTTCACACCTTCTATGATAGGGGAAATACTTCCGCACGATTACTAATTTGATTAGCATAAATGAGCCTCTTCTGAGCCCTTACCCCTACCTAATGCAGGTAGAGAGACTGTTTCCAATAGACCCTCGGCTCAGGAAGGACAAAAATAAAAGAGGAAAGCAAGGAAGGAAGAAACAAGGAAGAGAAGAGAAGGGGTGAGATAAAGGATAAGTAGTACCAAATAATAACAGCAGGGAATATAATACGTGAGGTAACACAACCACATAACGTAATAGAAATCTAAGAATATGAAGGGACATGCATGCTACTAAGACTATCGGTGAACAACTAAAAACTACATACTAACCTTCTACCTTAATCCTCGACCTCCACACCCTCCTATCAAGGGTCATGTCCTCAGTGAGCTGAAGCAGTGCCATGTCATGTCTAATCACCTCTTCCCAGTACTTCTTAGGCCTACCTCGACCTCTTCTCAAACTCTCCATGACCAACCTCTCACACCTCCTGACAGGAGCATCAATGCTTCTTCTCTTAACATGTCCGAACCATCTCAGCCTCGACTCCCGTATCTTATCCTCCACGGAAGCTACTCCCACTCTGTCCCGGATAGCTTCATTCTTAATCCTATCTCTCCTGGTACACCCACACATCCATCTCAACATCCTCATAAAATAAACTTATTATTTGAGTCAAACCATTAATTAATATTTAATTTAAGTAATAGTCTAATGAAATAATTAAATCAAATTTATGAGTTGGGTCAAACCAATAAAGCGCAGAAACGTTTTTTCCTAAAGAAACAAAAGATAAAATATCGTTATTATTCTTTACATGATAGTTTCATCATTCTGTAACGAACTCAAAGATGGTACAGATGTGAAGAACAATTTCCTATTTGTATATTTCTGTGAAAATCTTAAGAGTTTACAATAATTGCTATATTGGACTCGATCAATCATTAATCAAGACAATATTAATTGATCTTTGGAGAGCTTATTTGATAGTATTATACTATTAATCATCAAAAGACAATATTTCCATGCATGAACTATGAATCATAGAAGCAGGACGTGGGCACCTTTTTCTACTAGTCAAACTTTGACAACCAGTTTACTACAATATTTTTTTAGAATAATAGTATCTTACTCGCAATAATTAATAAGTCACATTCTGTATTTCGGTTAGCAGGACAATTTTTTTTTAATAGAAAGATCAAATCTTCTAACAACCAGTGTAATCCCATCTAGCGGAATTTGAGGAGAATAGTATGTACGCAGATTTTACTTTTATTTTGTAGAGGTTGAGAGACTATTTTCAATAGATTCTCGGATCTCCTCAAGAAAAGCATAAGCACAATAGTATTAAAAAGAAAATTACGGTAACACATAAGCCACGAAAGGATACAGCAACAAGAACAAGATAATAGGATAAAAAAGCGATAGAAATAACAACATTTAGTAAAAACCATCAAATCTACTCAGCTATAAACAAAAATGTCTACGTTCTTTTAACTTTCTTTAACGAGGTACTTTAATATTATTTCGATTTGGTTTTTAGTGTTTAATAGACGAAATTTTTATAGTATAACAAGATTTTTGAAATCAACTAGGTTTGGATTTGATTTGGTTTACTCTAGTTTTTGGAAATTTTGTGTAAGGAATATATGTGCATATGGTTGGTATAATATGGTTTGAGTAACTCTAGATCGGATTTTATGTAATTTTCGATTTTGTAGGTAGGAAGTTGAGACTAAAACCAAAAGAAATTAGCCCGAATTCAATTTTTCCTTTTTCTGTATAATTAATCATTTCAATGTGATGATCATGTAAGTTATTTTCCTATGTGTGTGTGACCCAATAGGTCTAAGGCCCATAATTAATATTTAATTAATGAGCAAATCTCATCCGTTCGATTGGTTACTTAATGGACGTACCAGATTAAATAAGAACCTTTATAAATTGGTCCTCTCCTCACCCATTAGGGTTACCGTATTTTATTCTCTCTTCCATCACTAAAGTCGGCGATAACAAAAGCTAGGGCAAGGGGTGAGAAATCAATTTCAATTAATGCTTCCGCTTCATGATAATGGATTCCGCTTCAGGTATGTTTTCTATGACGATTATTTGTAAGATTATCATGTTTAAGATCCTGGTATGAATTAAAGTTTATGCTTACATGTGGTATTCACGAGCTTGGATTGCTTGAACTATAAACTTCACACTAATAAAAACGAATGAAATATTCGTTAGCCGTTTACTCTAAAAAGAAGGACAATAATATTGGTATGAAAATTTTATGCCGCCTTGGGCTTAATGATATGATTAGTTAATATTAATTATTCACTGCTTTCTTTTGATTTAGTGTGTTCCCAATTTAAAGTTTATATTTCAACTTAGAAATCTTAAAGTTTTGTTCTGGTAATTACGGTTTTAGCATGGCAAATTGGATGGGTTTCTAGTGCAAGTACTATTTTGATCCTTTTGAGTTGAATTGTAATTATCGTTGCTTTCTTGGGCCCTACGTATGTATTAGTTTGATATTAAACACTGAAAGTTATGTATGCTACCTCTTTCATTATTATGTTTTGGAACCATTTTGGACCATTAAAACATTGAAATTACTTCCTGATACGTATAAATTTCAGTAACTGCACATAAATCCCTCATTGAATTGATATATATGCTTAAAGTTACATATAGTTTGTCAGTCACCAAAGTGATCAAACCATAGTGTTTAAAGTATTTACATGCATATAATCTTTTGATAATTATTTTATGTGTGCATTTATGTTTATATAATTTGCTAGTCACCAAAGTGGCCAAGCTAGTATGTTTATAAAAAATATGCATGCATGAAATTATAATTTATCCATAAAACTAATGAAATGCCTATGATTAAAAATTAGTGGATAAAATAATTTTCACTATTGCTAGAACTTAAGGATTTACCCAAAGATGAATCAATTATTATATGATGAGGTAAATTAATATTCTTAGTCAAATATATATTGTCTGTCCAAAGATGGCATATATATTTGTTTAAAAATATTTAATTACCTATTAAAGACTAAATGACATTTAAATTATGATAGTGTGTCGTAGTATTTATCCAAAGGAGAATTGCGATATGCTTTAACTGTTTTGTTGAATTCATATTGATTTGTGAGCATGTATTATCTATTTTTGCAGCTATTCCCTTTCATTCGCTTGCTTTGTCTGTTACTGTGTTCAACAGATTGAACTTCTCTAAATGGCGTGAACAAGTCCAGTTCCACTTAGGTGTAATGGATCTTGACTTGGCTCTGCTGAATGATAAGCCCGCTGCCATTATTGATTCGAGCAGTGCGGATGCGAAGTCTTTCCATAAAGCATGAGAACGCTCTAATAGGCTAAGCCTTATGTTTATGCGAATGAATATTGTCAACAACATTAAGAGTACTATTCCACAAACAGAAAGTGCTAGAGAATACCGGAAGTCTGTGGAAGAACATTTTCGCTTTGCAGATAAGTCTCTCGCTAGTACACTAATGGTTGAACTCACAACCATGAAGTTTGATGGGTCGCGTAGTATGCAAAATTATATCATTGAGATGACTAACATTGCAGCAAAACTTCAGACCTTGGGGATGAAAGTGGATGACTCCTTCTTGGTTCAGTTTATTCTTAACTCGTTACCTCTTGAGTTTGGACCCTTTCAAATTAACGATAAAACTATTAAGGATAAGTGGAATGTTAGTGAATTGTCCAATATGCTTACTCAGGAGGAGTCAAGACTTAAGAAACAAGGGAACCATTAAATTAACCTCATGGGTCAAGGAGCTGGTAAACGACTTAAGGTGAAGGCCTACAAGTTCAAGAAGAAGAAAGCACCTACTAAAGCTCAACAGGATGCTAACAAGGAACATAAGGCAGATACGTGTCTTTTCTGTTATAAGGAAGGACACTATCAGAAAGATTGCCTGAAACGTAAAGCTTGGTTTGAAAAGAAAGGTACAATTAGTGATTTTGTATGTTTCGAATCAAATTTAGTAGAAGTTCCTAATAATACTTGGTGGCTTGATTCTGGTGCAATTGCTCATGTATCTACTACGTTGCAGGGATTCCTTACGATCCAAACTACAAATCCAAATAAGGATTTTTTGTTCATGGGAAATCGTATGAAGGCTCCAATTGAAGGCATAGGGACTTATCGTTTGATCATAGAGACTGGACGTCACTTTGATCTATTATATACTCTTTATGTACCTTAAGTTTCTAGGAATTTGATTTCTCTTTCAAGACTTGATGTTTCTGGATTTGATTTAAAGTTTGGAAATGGATGTTTCAATTTATATAAGAATGCTATTTTGTATGGTTCTGGTTTTCTCAGCGATGGTTTATACAAATTAAAACTCGATATTAGTTTTTCTGAATCCCTTCTTATTGTTCAACATAATGTTGGAATTAAACGTAGTTCACTAGATGAAAGTTCTGCTTACTTGTGGCATAGACGTTTGGGTCATATATCCAAAGAAATGTTAGAAAGATTACTAAAGAATGAGATTCTTCTAAATCTAAATTTTACTGATCTTACTATATGTTTGGATTGCATTAAGGGAAAGCAAACTAAGTATAGTAATAAAGGTGCCACAAAAAGTACCCAGCTTCTTGAAATTATACACACCGATATTTGTGAATCCTTTGATGTTCTATCTTTTGGTGGAGAGAAATATTTTATCACTTTTATCGATGATTTTTCACGATATGGATATATCCATTTGCTGAAAGAAAAATCTCAAGCAACAAATGCTCTCAAGGTATTTGTTAATGAGGCTGAAAGGCAATTAGATGAAAAGATGAAAATCATTAGGTCAGATAGATGTGGTGAATATTATAGAAAATATAATAAATTAGGACAATGTCCAGGTCCATTTACAAAGTTCCTCGAGGAACGTGGCATATGTGCATAATATACTATGCCAGGAACACCTCAACAAAATGGTGTTGCAGAAAGACGTAATCGAACACTTATGGATATGGTTCAGAGCATGATAAGTAATTCCTCATTACCCAAATCATTGTGGATGTATGCTCTTAAAACCGCTATATATTTATTAAACAAGGTTCCTAGTAAGGCAGTTCCAAAGACCCCTTTTGAACTGTGGAGAGGAAGGAAACCTAGTTTAAGGCACCTACATGTTTGGGGTTGCCCACAAAAGCTAGAGTCTATAATCTACAAGAAAAGAAATTAGATTCTCAAACAGTAAGTGGTTACTTTATTGGTTACCCAGAGAAATCTAAAGGGTATGTGTTTTACTGTCCAAACCATAGTTCGAGAATTGTTGAAACCGATAATGCAAGATTCATTGAGAATGGTGAGGCTAGTGGGAGTGTTGAAAAGCAAAGTGTGGAAATTAAAGAAGTGAGGGTCATTATTTTATTACTCAGAAATGTGCCTACTTCCACACAAATACCAAATATTATTTCAGTTGTTGAAGAACCACTTTGAAAATACCGAGCAATATTTGGATGAAACACTTCATGAAGAAACTAACTTACAAATATTTGACACAAATGAACCACAAGAAATGCCATTAAGAAAATCTCAAAGAGTTAGAAAATAGGCTATTTTGGATGATTACGCGGTTTATTTGCAAGAGTCAAATTTTGACATTGGTCTTAATAAGGATTCGGTTTTATTTTCACAAGCCATAGAAAGTAATGAGTCTGACAAATAGATTGATGCCATGAAGGAAGAGTTAAAATCCATGAAATATAATAAAGTCTGGGATCTTATTGAATTGTCAGAAAGTTCTAAAAGAATCGGGTGCAGATGGGTCTTTAAGACCAAACGCGATTCAAATGGAAATATTGAAAGATACAAAGCCAGACTTGTTGTCAAGGGTTATACTCAGAAGGGAGGCATTGATTATAAAGAGACCTTTTCACCAGTTGCAAAGAAAGACTCGTTAACAATTATCATGGCTTTGGTGGCTTATTATGATTTAGAGTTGCACCAAATGGATGTGAAAATTGCCTTTCTTAATAGAGATCTCGAGGAGGAAGTTTATATGGACCAACCAGAGGATTTCGAAACTAAAAGAAAGGTCAAATGGTGTGTAAACTGAAAAAGCCAATATATGGACTTAAACAAGCCTCACGACGATGGTATATAAAGTTTAATGATACCATAACATCTTTTGGATTTGTGGAAAATACCGTTGATCGGTGTATATACCAAAAGATCAGTGGGAGCAAGTTTATATTTTTAGTCATATATGTTGATGATATTCTACTTGCTGCTAATGATTTAGAGGGTGGTTGGCTAAGCTTATAAGCTGGCCAAACTAGCTTATAAGCACTTTTTGGCTTATCTACGCGTTTGGTAAAATTAAAAGTCCTTATTAGTTAAATGCTTCTAAGCCAAAAATAAGCCAAAAATTATAAGTCGGTCTCCCCGAACTTATCAAATTTCAGCTTATAAGCACTTTAAGTTTGACCAAAATATTTACTATTCTATCCTTAAAGTAGTTTTTTTAAAAACAAAACTCTTCGTATACCCAATTCTTCAGCTGCATATTATTAATTTTAGCACTTTTATCAAAACACGTAACTGCTTATTTTTTAAATGAGTTTCAGCACTTTAAATGCTTATCATCACCTAATGTTTATCATCACCTAATGCTTATTAGTTACTCTAAATCAGCTAAGCCAAACGGGCTCTTAGGCATATTGCATGAGAGTAAAGATTTTCTCTCTAAGAATTTTGAAATTAAAGATATGGGTAAGGCATCCTATGTGATAGGAATAGAAATATTCCGTGATAGATCACAAGGATTATTGGGATTGTCTCAGAAAGGCTACATCGAAAGAAATCTAGAGAGATTTAACATGAACAATTGTTCAGCAGGAATTTTCCCAATTCAAAAAGGGGGAAAATTTAGTCTCATGCAATGCCCTAAGAATGATATAGAGCGAAAAGAGATGGAATTAATTCCTTACTCTTCTATTGTTGGTAGTCTGATGTATGCTCAGACTTGCACAAGACCAAATATTAGTTTTGCGGTCGAAATGTTGGGAAGACATCAGAGTAATCCAGGAATTGATCATTGGAAAGCTGCAAAGAAAGTTTTGAGGTACCTGAAAGGAACGAAGGATTACATGCTCATGTATAGGAGATCCAAGCATTTGGAAGTTGTTGGATACTCGGATTCAGATTTCGTTGGATGTATTGATACTAGAAAATCCACGTTTGGTTATTTGTTCCAATTAGATGAAGGAGCAATATCATGGAAGAGTTCCAAACAGTCTGTCATTGCTAAATCCACGATGGAGGCAGAATTTGTGGCATGTTTTGAAGCCACAATTCATGCATTATGACTGCAAAACTTTATTGCAGGACTTGGGGTTGTCGATATCATTACCAAGCGCTGAAAATTTGCTATGATAATTCTGCAACAGTATTCTTCTCCAAGAACGGTAAGCACTCCAAAGGTTCCAAACATATGTAATTAAAGTACTTTACCATCAAGGAGGAAGTTCAGAAACAAAGAGTGTCACTTGAGCATATTAGAACATATCTCATGATTGCAGATCTGTTTACAACCAAAGATATTTAAAGAACATATACATAGAATGGGTCTTGGCCGCATTTATGATTGATGTATTTATGATGTTTTGACACTCTGAGCTCATTTATGTGTTTCTGATATACATTAGTGATTTCCTGTTTCTCATAATGGTGTGCACATTATTGTTTCGAGATATTACAGGATAAGTCTCAATGAGACATTATTGTGGACCATAATATTTTATAGCTTATGGACCTGGTACGGTGAGTTGCTAATGTTATAGTATATAGAAGGGAGTATGTAGACGAATTATATATAACCGCCATAACTCACATTTAGTAGTTTATCGTATTATGGTATTTATGATGGACATTATAGAAGAGATTTGTTTATGCGCAACTAATGTTTCTATATTAAATATTAATATTATGTGATTATTGGGCCAAGTGGGAGAATGTAAGTTATTTTCCTACATGTCTGTGGCCCAATAGGTCTAAGGCACATAATTAATATTTAATTAATGAGCAAATCTCATCCGTCCGATCGGTTACTTGATGGACGTACCGAATTAAATAAGAACCTCTATAAATTGGTCCTCTCCTAACCCATTAGGGTTACTGTATTTTATTCTCTCTTCCATCACTAAAGTCAGCGGTAACGAAAGTTAGGGCAAGGGGTGAGAAACCACTTTCAATTAACGCTTCCGCTTCACAATAATGGATTCCGCTTCAGGTCTATTTTCTATGACAATTATATGTAAGATTATCATGTTCAGGATCCTGGTATGAATTAAAGTTTATGCTCACAGATCACTTTCGACTTCGGCATTTGTATATACCATTTGCTAATTTTTCGTTAATTCAATTGTAGCTAATAAAACATTTTAATAATCTGTCGTTAACTTGTCATTAAGAAGGATTAGCGTTTGATTATACTGTTGAACTACAAAATCCCTACTTTTTAGTAGCGGTTACGGTCGTATAATTATGATTATTATTTCAGTTTTAATTAGAGGGTTCGAGCTTTGAGATTTAAAAATTAAAAAAATACGGAGAAATTCCTCTTTCAATATGCCTCTTTCCCTCATAATACCTAACGCGTTAATTTTATCCATGGTCATTGAACTTTTATGTTTGTCACCCAAAAGTTACTTTTTTTTGTTACGTAAAAATCATTAAACTTTGTGTTCATTACACAAAATTCACCTTTCTTTCTTTTGTTACAAAAAAATTATTTTTAATTTACTCTAGTTATCACAAAAGCCATAATTTTACTTGAAAAGTCAATTATGCCCTTATTATATAAACCTTCATATTTATGTAATATCTTCTATATTAGTATATACTAGTATTATCAATCGCGCGAATGCGCGGACACTAACCATGTAATATATTTGAGTTATTTGGATTATATGAAAATAATCTTAAAACTTAAACTTTCTCTATTAAATATAGATAATCATTGGATATTAATTAAGAAACACTATACGAAAAAGATTAATCATTTCTCAAATTTCCTAGATATAATTCTATTTTTCTTTTTTGATATCATTCTCCTCAGTGTCATTGGATCCTAAAATTAGTCGGGAAGCAAAATATTAACTAATATTTATGAGAAAACAATCAAAGGCTGAGACTATGAAGGACTCATTGAATACGACTTGACTCTTTTACTACTACTTGAACTCTTATTTTGTGTATTGATATCTTTCAAAAATTATTTCTATTTTAAAAATTTTAGTTTCTAAAATATTATTTTTAAATAAAAATTTATTTTATAATAATGTAAGTGAAAATATTATCCTTAATTCAAAACTCATTTTAGTCGACTATCTAAAAATTTTAAAATGTGTTTAGCCAGCAAATTTTTTTCCCCGGTATGACTCTATTTTGATATTTAACATTAATCATATTAAATATCCGAGTTATTTGAATGATATGTAAATAACCTTAAAATTTAAACCTTCTAGATAATAGTTAGATATCAATTACGAAACAGTACATAAAAAAAGCCTAACATTTTCTCAAATCTCGTAGTGACAATTTTATTTTTGCACCATTCTCATTGGTGTCATTGGAACCTAATCCAAAAAGTAAAATAATAACTCGTATTTATGTCAAAGCATAAAGGTTGACACAATATAACGACCCGGCCGTTGTTTTATCAATTAACGTCCCGATGCCCTATTAACTGCTTTTTCCGTGCTTATTTTTGCTATTGTAAATTGTCGGGAGGATTCATTTTGTGTTTCGGAGTATTTTGGGACACTTGTCCCCAAGTGAGAGTCTTAGCCTTAGAATTTGAATCGTAGTCGGAGCAGTATGAAGACAGCCTCGTAATGGAATTTTGTTGATTTCGTTAGCTCCGTTGGGTGATTTCGTGCTAAGGGGCGTGTTCGAATTGTGTTTTGGAGGTCCGTAGCTTAATTAGGCTTGAAACGCCGAAAGTTAAATTTTTGAAGATTCCGGTTCGATAGTGAGATTTTTATATCGGGGTCGGAATAGAATTTCAGAAGTTGGAGTAGGTCCATTGTGTCATTTGGGGCATGTGTGCAAAATTTTAGGTAATTCGGATGAGGTTTGATAGGTTTTTTTGATCGAAAGAGGAAATTTGAAGTTTTGGAAGTCCTTAGGCTTGGATTGGAGAGTGATTTGTGATTTTAGCATTGTTTGATGTTATTCGAGGGTTGGAATAAGTTCGTATGATGCTTTAGGATTGGTTGGCAGGTTCGGTTGATGTCCCGGGGTCCTCGGGTGAGTTTCAGGTGCTTAACGAAAGTTGAATTGGACTTAGGAGAAATATGAAGTTGGTTGAACCAGTCATAACCACACCTGCGTGTATTGGACCGCAGGTGTGGCACCGAGAAGCGGTAGGAGGACCACAGGTGCGGTGTGCGGCATTTTGGGCTTCGGGTGCAGATGCGGCCCATGCACCGCAGAAGCGGCATCGCATCTGCGTAAAGGGGTCGCAGGTGCGGAATTCTTGGTTTAATGAAAAGTCGTAGGTGCGACATGGTCCCCGCAGAAGCAGGACCGCACGCAGGTGCTGTTCCACTGGTCAGAAAAAGGGGCAGTAATGGAGGTTAAGTCTCAAAACCTTAGAAATTGATTTGGGAGATCGGGATTGACAATTTTGGGAGGGAATTTCACCTCGGTGTTTTGGGTAAGTAATTATTACTCGGTTTTAATTAATTTCCATGAATCTATGCTTAAATTTAACTTTTAAATTCGAATTTGGGGTGAAAATTTGGAAAATTTTTGGAAAAGTCCTTAGGCCTAATTTTGGAGTTTTGATCAAGATTTTGATGTCGGATTGGAGTAATTTTTGTATATATGAACTCGTGAGAGTGTGAGGATTCCGAGTTTGTAAATTTTACTCGATTGCGAGACGTGGGCCCGGTGGGATTTTTGTGCGATTTTCCTAATTTCGCGTATTAGCTTCGAATTAATTAGTTGAATTAGTTACTTGAAGTTATATTTACATTATGCAATTACCTTGAATTGATTTAGGCCATTTGGAGTCGGATACTCGTGGCAAGAATGTAGTATTGAGTTGATTGAGCTGGTTCGAGGTAATTGGCTTGCCTAATCTTATGTGGGAGAACTTCCCTTAGGAATTGGTACTGTGATATATGAAATGCCTTGTACGTGAGGCTACGAGTGTGTACATATGCTAATTGTTAAAAATTATGTTTTCATTAAGTAACTATAACTGCATTTTCTTCCTTGTTTTTACTAATTTCAATTTAAGCCTACTTTTAGCTTAGGGAAGCATGTCTAAGTGATCTAACTTCTTTACTTGCTCGAACTACCTTATTTGAATTCGGTGCAGCATGCTAGGCTAGAAATACCTGTTTTACCTTGGTATGAAATGTGATTGAATTGAATATTCTTCGTGTTGCTGCTATGTGTTGAACTACATATTGTGGGATCGTTGCTTCACATTATTTTCTCCTTTGTTGAGTTGTTATTATTACACTTAGAATTCTCTATTGTGGCTATTCCTTGTGAGCTAGTTTTACAATCTCCTTGTTATCAAAAGTTCTCGAGTTGATTTACTTGTTGTGTTCTTGTATATCTTGTCATTGTTGACGCGGTACTTGTTGTTGTTGTGCATGAGGTTTCTGCCGTGCGGTTATTAATATTGCAATGCACGAGATTTTTGCCATGCGGTTGTTGATATTGTGATGCACGAGATTTATGCCGTGCGGTTATTGTTATGGGGTTGCACGAGATTTCTGTCATGCTATTGCTACTATTGACATATTGCACATGCAGTGTGACAAGGCGAGAAAAAACTCATATAGGTACTGTTAATACCTATATGAGTTTTTTCTCATGGAAGTGGGTTATGTCAGGGATTGATTGTGATGATTTGTGATGGACTGGGGGTATTCTTTTTGTTTGATATTGTGTTGTGGTATGCTTACCTATACGAGTTTTTTCTCGTGGAAGTTGTGAGAAAATATCTTACATATCGTATGTTCTTTTCATTATGCTTATTAGCTGGTAGGAACTATGTTAAAGCACTTGCACAAGTATACACATAGTTGAACACTCCCATTGGATATGAAGTTCTCTTGATATTTCCTTAGTATAGATGTATACCCTTGTCTACTTGTCATATATGTGAGAGTGGCTCTAGTTAGTAAGTGAATTATCAGTGTGGTTATGAGTTGTGATGGGGGTTTAGGATGCCAAGTGTTAGGGTTCAGGTATTAGGATCCGTGAGCTGTAAGTTATCCGAGGTTTTGTATAGTGGAGTCTATTGGCTAAGACTTGATGTGAACACTGTCGTAGGTTCTGAGGTATTGCTTACCTTTATTGTATTTGTGATTTAGGTTTTAGGTTTTTGATTTCGCTCGCTCTTCTATGTGATTATTATGGTATTTCCACTATTACTTGTTGTTTTTCTTCCCTTACTGTGATTTTTGTATTGCCATAGTGTGTAGTCTTTATATGGATACATCATGTTCCGTTGTTCCTATGCTTATATTCGTACATTTAAATTAGTACGGTAGTTGTCTTGGCCATTCCTCGTCACTACTCCACCGAGGTTAGTCTTGATACTTACTGGACACCACTGTGGTGTGCTCATGCTACTCTTCTGTATATTTTTATTGTGCAGATCCAGGTGTTGATCGTTAGTAGTTGTGCGGACCATTTCTGAGGAGACTCAAGGTAAACCTGCTGCTGTGTTCGCAGGCTTCGGAGTCACCTTCTTACTTGTATTCAACTGTTTCCACTCATTTCCAAACAGTTTATATAGAAGTGACAGCTAACTTTGTAGAGATTATGACTTGTACTATCGGATTTTTAGAATATGCTCATTATATAAAGGATTCATTCCAGAAAATTTTTAAAATGTTACTTATTATTGTTGTTCTTCTGTAAATATTAGGCTTACCTAGTGCTTAAGACCAGGTGCCACCACGAAACATAACGGAGGGGAAATTGAGTCGTGACAACTACAATGTAGTTATATATGGTAATTTTCTTGCCTATATATATGTAACTATGTATTTTATTTATAAATAAAATAACTTAATTTGTATAATATATTCATATATTTAATTTTTTCTTAATGTTATTTTCAAAATATATTAGTAGCGTTATTAAATTTGTCAGTAACTTTAATATGTATTAGTAGAGAAATAAATCGGCAAGTATATTTTCGTGAGAAAATTCGAAGGTAAACAAACAAAGAAAATGAGGAAAAAATCATATGTTAATCTGAAGGAATATCCCTGGGTAACACTATATGCAAATTTAGCTGGGGATATTTTGTTGGGGATTTACCTGGGCAACTGGTTATTTGGGAAATTGTACTACTAGAAATTCGAGAAAAACCGTCCAAAAAAATCGACCAAAGTTGATTGGTAATAACGCGACCATTAAACGTGCGGTCGATATTTTGATGGTCGGAAGGGCATACCGTCCAAAGTTGGTTGGAAACTACCGACCTACTTTGATTGGTCAATTTAATTAAAAAAAAGGATTTGCTGAAAAAAGTTATTTTATAACGCTACTAATATATCTTGAAAATAAAGTAAGAAAAAATTAAATATACGAATATATTATAAAACTAATAAATAAAATAATATTAAGTTATTTTATTTATAAATAAAATACATAGGTAAAAATATATTATATAGTATATAGTAGAAAATATTACATAAATATGAAGGTTTATATAATATTAAGGGCATAATAGATTTTTCAAGTAAAAAAGTGACTTTTGTAATAACTAGAGCAAAGTAAAATAATTTTTGTGTAATAAAAGAAAGAAAAGTGACCTTTGTGTAATTAACACAAAGTTGAATAATTTTTATGTAAAAAAAAAAGTGACTTTTGGATAACAAACACAAAAGTTCAATAACCATAGATAAAATTATTTGAATACATATCACCTGGTGAAAGTTAAAAAGAAAAAATCAAGCAATCTTTGTAAGATCAAAAGAAAACCCATCAATTTTTGTTTTATTTTATTTTTGTTGTAATGTGAAAAAAAAAACATTGATGTTGAAATTTGAAAAGAAAAAGAAGAAATTCCAAATCTGTAGTTACCATCAATCAAAGGCAATAGAGAATGGAGACACGCGTGGAGTTGGTGTGGCGCACATAAATAGTGAAGTTGACTCCACACGTGGGAAAGTGACCGGATAAGTTAGGGCAGCAGACAGCTTACGGGCAGTGTATGGAGATGGAAAACGAAATATAAAATATTTAAATACTCAGCTAATTGAACGATTATAGGTTTTAAAAAAAAAAGTTTAATTCATCCCACGTGAACTAACACAGTTTGCGGGTCCCTTTTACCTCATAAATGACGGCGAAACGACAAAGAAGCAATAGCGACAAACCCCCTTTCTAGTAGTACTCCCTCTATTCCAGTTTGTGTGAACCTATTTTCTTTTTGATATGTTTAATAAAAAATGACCTCTTTCTAAATTTTGAAGTAATTACTTAAACTTACCATTTTACCTTTAACGAGAAGATTTTATAACCACATAAATACCCTGGACCCCTTTTTGACTTGTTTAGGCCCACAAATTCCAAAAGTCCTTATTTTTTCTTAAACTCCGTGCCCAATCAAATAGGTTCACATAAATTGAAACGGAGGGAGTAATATTTATTTATTAAAATTGTGTGAGGGGAGGGATAAATAGGGGAGGGAATTACATAATGTATGAACCTTCACAAATAAGATGAAAGTTCAGGTAATTAAATGTATAGGTCAAAATTTGATCAAAGGAATTCTGCTTAAGGAAGAACGACCATGAGTCAACCACGCTGAAGTCGCGTACATAAAGCAATATATCAGCAAATAATTCAGCTACGGTCAAGGTCGAGCACTTAGTTCGGCCCGAACGGCTAGTTCGACACTTGGACATTTCAGAGGAATACTCTAGAGGATATTCCAAGAACTTAGGTACTCCGGTTAATGATCGCTGGGTAAGGGAAGTATTTTGTATAAACATCATGAGAGAGAATAACAAAAGGGAAAAAAGGATAACACATACAGACACCTACACCCATCTGAAGAAGAAGATGTTCCATCCTCCTAGGCTCTTCGCTAAAAAGGAAATCAATCTCAAGATCCTGCATTTTATCTATAGTTCAATTATATCAAATGTATAGACGTCTATCTTGTTCAAGAATGGTGATTCTTTTCTTTTATGTATTTTTCGTTATCATTTGATATTATTGAAGCCATCTTCCTTTTTTTACATCATGGAATCCAATCGCGACTTTAATCGAATTTTACGTTCAGCTATGCTTGTTTATCCGCGTCTTCTACCTCAGATCTAGAATAAATTATCTTTGTCTAGGATTTACTCCATATCTTCTCATTTAATACGTTTAATAAAAAGGTTTGAAACTTTTTGATCAAATAATTTGCCGTCGTCTAAATTTCCTAGCCAAAAGTTTAGTTTCCTCTAGATCTAAACTCAATTCTAGTTATACTTCCCGTTCGTTGTAACTTCATCCTTTTGCCTGTGCGCTTGCGATGCAGCTTATGTTTTCGTATCTTCACGTGCTCGGGACTGGATCGGACTAAGACTTGAACTCGAAGATCCCAACGTGTGAAGTAAGTCATCAGCCCACAAGGTGCACAAATTTGACTAACACCGAAGCTAAGTATGAGGTTGATATCGGATCTGAAGCTAGCACTCTCAGTTCAGTGCCAATCAGATCGAAAGGACTTTACAAACCCAAGTAGCGGACCCGGCAAAAATACCAAGCCGAAGACCCACAACATGTCATTGTGTTTGGTGGATATTAGCTTAACAAATGATAGCAGCTACAAAGCACAACCAAAGAAGGGAGCATGGTCACTCCCTTCCACTCCTCAACCAATCCGTCGAGGTAACAAACTGTTGGCCCAAGAACATGTGAAGTTTTGAAGAATGACAAATGAACTCAGTCATGGACCAGGTCCATCATGTGAAGCACAGTCATGGGCAATCTACACATGTAAGATGCACGTGAAGGAGATAAGTTCCATTGATTAAGCAGCAATATCTCCTGATCTGATCGAAAAGGTTGCATATTGGATAAGGAGAGAGAGTCTCCTTATGTGAAGAGAACACAATCCGGATAAAAGATAGTGTTGGAGTTTGTGATGTTCAAGAACTCAACTTCGATGGAAGATCAGCACTTGAGTCTCAATCAAACTCTAATTACTAACACATTAAATAACAATGGTTGTTTTCTTTTGTAGGTATTGCACATACACAAAAGTTAAACTAAATTGAGAGCAAAAGAGCAAGGCGATTTTGCAAGCAATTTATGTGAGATTTGAGTGTACACTCTTGAAGCTACTTGAACGAGATAGAAGAACCAATTCCATTGTATTTTTCTTTATTTCTACTTCAATTGTAGTAGGCAATTTAAACTTGTACCTTTCAGCTTTCATAGAAGCAATTGTATTAGGTACTTAGAGTGTTCAAGTTATATGCTAACTTGAAGTTGTCGCAACAGTTGAGGATGTTTGCTACAACGAGATTAGAGTTAATCCTTAGGTTTACAAAGAGTTTTGTAAATGCTGTTTTGGCTCAGTGATTTTAGTGGAAGTTTGGGAAAATCCTACTGAGTAGTAGGTCGTGGTTTTTTCATCTTTTGGGCCATGTGTTTTTCACGTAAAAATCTCTGTGTTCTTTATGTTATGTACTTATTATTCCACAAACAATAGTAGTTAGTACACCTAGAAGAACCAGGTTCTTCTAGAGCGAAAATTGGGTACCACACAAATCACCCCCCTCTTATGTGGTGTTAACGTTAAGAACATCATAAACGATTTCGTTTGGCTTTAACTTTCTATTTCTTTTCAGAGTGGGAGAAGAGCAGGGGCATACTCATCGACACGCGAACAGGGAACAAAAACCATCAAAATAGCACACCAAGAAGATGCTCCGCGCCATATCATTCTGTGGGCATCGATCGAGCGAAAACCCCCAATAAGTTGGTACTCAACACCATAAAGGAAAAGTATGTATAGACTGGGACTGGGTCACCAGCCCGAAAAACATACGAATCTCTCCAACATGCAGACAGAACACAAGTGCGTGAAACTCACCCACGCGCTCGCCAAAGCCACTATGCGATGACACAACTAGCTAAAATTCGATCTCGTACATACATTGAGACGTCCCGAAGCTTGAGTGAGACATTCATCGCCCGACCTATCAACTACCTCGCCAGGCCAAAAGATGAAGGGCTAGATAGATTGGGACTCCTCGAATGTATGTACGGACCGTACAACAATATGTAGTATTCTCCAATAAATGAGTAAGTAAAGCAACATACGGAACTCTTACGCAACTCCACCAAGTTTATACATTACGCCACCATAACAAATGTAAATTCAACCTCGCTCAATTTAGAAAGACAAATTCGAACTCGCTCGAGTCAACAAGTCTAAATTTGACTTCGCTCGAATAAGAAAGTCTAAGATTGAATTATCAAAGGCAAATTGGACCTCGCTCGAATTAGCAGGACAAATTCGACCTCGCTCAAATTAACAAGTCTAAATTTGACCTCGCTCGAATTAACAAGTCTAAATTCGACCTCGCTCGAATTAGCAAGTCTAAATTCAACCTCGCCCGAATTAGCAAAACAAACTCGACCTCGCTCGAATTAGCAAGACAAATTCGACCTCGCTCGAATCAACAAGTCTAAATTCAACCTCGTTTGAATTGGAAAGTCTTAATTCGACCTCACTCAAATTAGCTAAATAAACTCGACCTTGCCCGAATTAGCAAGTCAAATTCGACCTCGCACGAATTAGCAAGACAAATTTGACCTCGCTCGAATCAACAAGTCTAAATTCGACTTCGCTCGAATTGGCAAGTCTAAATTTGACCTTGCTTGAATTAGCAAGTCTAAATTCGACCTCACTCGAATTAGAAAAACAAACTCGACCTCGCTCGAATTAGCAAGTCAAATTCGACCTCGCTCGAATTAGCAAGATAAGTTTGACCTTGCTCGAATTAGCAAGACAAATTTGACTTGGCTCGAATCAACAAGTCCAAATTCGACCTTGCTCGAATTGGCAAGTCAAATTTGACCTCGCTCAAATTAACAAGTCTAAATTCGACCTCGCTCGAATTGGCAAGTCAAATTCTACCTCGCTCGAATTAACAAGTCTAAATTCAACCTCGTTTGAATTGTCAAGTCAAATTCAACCTCGTTCGAATTAACTACCGAAAGTCAGAGACTTATTGCAAGAAGATCCTAGAAATTCGAAAAGAAAAGAGAAGGCTAAAGACATACAACCAAGGACAAATCAACTGTTCCATTAAAAGGGAAAAACGTCTTACAAAGGGACAAAAGGAGGCCCCCACCCAACCAACTAAGTATAGAAAAACTAAATACAAGAGGAAAAATTTAGTACAAAAGCTTCACTCAGCATCATCTCCATCCACGCTGTCATATCTCTCTCCGCTTGGTTCAGCGGCTTTACCTCCACCTTAACCCTCTCCATCAGAATGTTCATCATTAAAGGTAAGCCCGTCCTCGGCCTTATCATCTCCACTAGCCTCTGATGTCGCTGGGTCATAGCTGCAGGCAAGCTGGGCATCACACAGTTTAACACGAGCTTCTTCAAAAGCAGCTTCAGGAACATTCTCTGCTGCCAAAAGGCCCTTATATATATATCCTGCTGAGCCTCAGTGTGGATCCACATCTCCTACAAGGGCGAGGAATGTTAAAAAATGACAGACGCATGAGGAGTCAAAGCCAACAATTTCACCCTTTCAACCTCGAGAGCAACAATTTGATTACCCAGGCTCTAGACGTCTCTCTCAAGCCCACCAATACGCTCATCAAGCCGCATCTCTCTCAGAGCGGCCGTTTCCATCTCAGGTGCATGTTCAGACCTGAGAACGTGGATAGTATCTTTCGATGCCGCAGCCCTCGCCAAGGCAGCTACTCAGGCTCTCTCAGCCCTCTCTAGCTCGACCTCCTTCCTTTCTAAATTAGTTACCTTCTCCACCAATTCAACACTTAGAACAGCGAATCTAATGGCACTTTGCTCAAGCTCCACCTGCGGGACCACCACCTTCACTTGAAGATCAATACACCCAGCCGCAACACCTTTTCCCACTAATCGGCTCCAACCCTGCACTATTATATAATGGGGAGGAGTGGTTGATGCAACTTTTACTCGAAAGGTCGGGATCAATATCCATATGGAGTTAATATTTATTAGGAGTTGGGTTTCTACCTAATCTAGCTATGCATGTTGCTTTTAATTACACTTCTAACCATGCTTGGATTTGTTTCTATTCTACGTTTAATGCTATTGATTGCTGAAAATAATCTAAGTACAATGTTTTTGTAGGAGTTTTTCTCAAGTGATTAAAAGCATTAGGGAAGTGACTTATACCTATACAAGCATCTAATGGATCTAGAATTTAGGACAAGCTTGTTATGATTGGGATCGTGATATAACTATCACACATAAGTGCTCACTCTATACCTCTCAGTAGTATAAATGACTTTGCCCGATTTGACTTTCACAAGTCTAAATGGGTGTTCATGCATAACAAATGATGTTGGCTCAAGTCGGGTATTACTATCTCTAGATTTAACCCTTTAATTGGGGCTATCAATCTCTTGAATGCACCCCAATTCCTTGTTAGCCTAATTTTCCTAGACTTAGTCTCTCTTTCTCAAGAAGAGTCTAAGTCACCAAGGCACGAATCAGTATCTGCAACCACCAATTCTACAGTTAAAGCATGAATAAGCTAAATATCATTAACCCATAAACACATAAGCCCTAAATTTGAAGATCCATTAAATACCCACACTAGGGTTGAATCACAATCCTAGCTAATGGGTTTATCTACTCATAATCAAGGTAAAAATCAAAGATAGAGATGAAATATAAGCCATAAAAGTTTATTACAAGAACAAAATCTAATAATATAAGCTACAACTACTTTAAAATTACTCTAAATGGTAAAGTACGACTGTTCACGAGCTTACTGATACAAAAAATAACCTAAAAATGAGTAAGAGATCTATTTATACACAACTAAAATTACTGGACATACGGAGGTTCCGCTGTGAGCGAAGTACTGAGTGCCTCAGTGCATGGACTTACGTGGCCGCACGATAATAAGCGCAGACCGCATTTTTTTTACTTTTGTGTTTGGTTTGGACTTGATTTTGCGGATGTCGCACCCCCCTTTTCCCCTCCCTTTTTTATGGGGAGAGAGGTCCGGGTTTCGACATTCATGGGGTGTAATGACTCATTTCCTTTTGGGAATTGGGTATTTGAAAAGTCTCCATCTAATGGATTATGGTGCGTTAGGGAACCTAGAGCGATTAACTCTTGGGTTGGTTTGCATTACTAGAGATTAGGGTAAGGGCTCGAAATAACCTCGAGGGGAAGGTGTTAGGCACCCCTCTTGATCCACAACTATGGGTCCCGACCGAACTTACATTCACAAATCAGTCCATTACAACTAAATAGTTGAATCAAATAGGTTGCAAGTAAACCACGTTAGAGTAACTCTAGTAAGATAAAGTTTTGAATAATTTGTAAAACAATGTTTTAAAGAAATGATTTGGTAAAGAGGGGTCCTAGGTTGGTTATCCTATAGGATCACATCAGTACAATGCCCAGTAAACACTCCTTGAAAAAGGGCTACGGATGGCATTAGATGCATCGGTCATCATATTCATATCTACCCTTCCCATCCCCTTATTGGTCATGCAAAGCGAGTGTTTGGCCAATGATTCCTATTGCGTGCTACTACTCGTCCCTTCTTAATGGTCCTGGAGGGAGTTAAGACCTCTACCTATAGGTGGTTCTAGACGTACCCCTAAAGTTTTAAAAGGCAAAAATTCTAAGGCGACAGTCAAAAATGCATATAGGACTTTCACATATAATGGGAGTAATTTAAAAGGCTCAGATTTACTCCTCAATCAAACACATAAGCAACACAACTCAAGCACAGTTAAGGTCTTTTATTAGAAAAGGTCCTAAAGCAGGATATCTAAGTGAATATGCAGAAACAAACAAACCCCCTTTTCAGGTTCAGAAATTGTACCCTAGCAATTGCCTAAGGACTCCTTTTAAAGCCTTTTAGGATCAGAAAACGTTAAGTAATAGAGATAGTTTCAGAGAATGCAATTTTGAAAATGCCCTGGAAGCTTGCCTATACGCAAGATACTGACATCTATATTAATGTAGAAACAAACAGATTTTCAAAATAGGCTCCGTTAATACTTATAGACATAATATCTAATGAGATTGGGGGAGTTTTGAAGAACTTACTCCAGAAAGTGCTTAATACTTAATAAGACCAATTTAAAATGAACTAGGCGTGACCAAGTGACTTATTAGACTAAATCAGGTGATAGACAGAATTGCGAGTAGAATTCCCTATAGGCATGATATCTAGGTGTATTACTAATTTTTGTCGATTTGCTAATGTGGCAAAATATTTGTTATAACGGAATCTCGATTAGGTCTTATAGGCATGGCATCTATTATTAAACTGATTTTAAGACATGATTTCTATTGTTTCGAAACATGACAGAATGTAAAACCTTATAGACATAATTTCTACTTGACGAGTAAACAAACTTAAAGGTGAAGTTCTATGGACATGATTTCTATTTGGCAAAGCAGTCAGATTCAAAAAGCAAAAGTCTTATGACCATGCTTTCTATTTAGAACAAACAGACTTGAAAAAGGAAAGTCCTAGGAGGAGGATTTCTACCCGTATAACCCCATAAAGTATGCATCTACCCACCTTTTTTACTAAATACCCCAATATCTGTTTACAAATTATTACAGGCTTGAATGAATCACATAATTAGAAATAGAAAAATCAAGAAGCTATTCTATAGGGAGCCGTGAATTAGGTCAGGTTTCTCAAAGCCTACAATGGCCTCATAGGCCTTAGTTCCATAGACAAATCAGAGTCTAGGTGCATCAAAGTTCTATAAGGATCTCAAGAATCCCGGGTAGTGCTTACACCTAGACTTAGCAACCCAGAATTGAACAAATGCAGTGCGGAAAGGCTGGGGTTTCTCAAAGGATCCCAAGACAGTACACATACTAGAGGGGGCAGAACTTATTAACGAAGAGTAGAGTGAGAAGTGGTGGACACAAGTTGAAAAGGTCTTGGTAAGAAACTGTATTTAACAAAAGCCTTTTTTGAAATTAATTCAGTAAAGCAATAGAGACAGTTTCAGAAAAAGAGATTGGAATAGTTAACACAGTCCAAACACGGCTAGTTCACAGAACCAAGTGAATTTAGTAATCATACATAGGGGCAAAGGGGTTTATGACACATAGAACATTTGACCGCAAACATAGAACCCAACCAAGGTCTAGGACTGGTTTAGACATGCTAAAAAACAGCTGACACTGGCATAGTAACAAAACCAGACATGAAGAACACAACCACATAGGAGGGTGATAGGGATTTGGGATTCATAGAATGTAGTATGGTAAATATACAACAAGTAAGAGACAACTGGTAAGACATGCTCAGAAACACACATAAAGGGAATATACTAATCTAAAGGGAAGGGTGAAGACATGATAACATGCTAGTAATGTGTTCTTAACTACAAGTTTCATAACATAACCACAAATATAAGCAAACCAGAAACAAGAAGAACTGAAACAATAAGTGAATCATGTTGTTGTTGGAACTTTGAATTGAAACTAGGACATACTAGTGAAGAATAGAGTAAGCAGAATGCAAAGAACAAGAGAGCATAAAAGGTTAGCCTTGGCTTGCAGCCGGCTAGCAATAACAAATAGCACAAGAGAGAGAGAGCAGAGATTTTTAAAGTATGAGAGATAATTTTGAACCCAAGTGTTCGTGTGTTGTGCTAATGAAAGACTAGAGTATTTATAGTTTGAAAACAGGTAATAAATAAGGTAAAAATCATAGTAGCATAATAATGAGGAACTCAGAACCAATTAATCTGAAAATCAAGGCAAGTACTCCCTAAAATAAGGGAACTAATTCAAACGGTAAGAACCAGTAGCATATAAGGCAAGAAGAAGGAAATACGTACAGGAGTAATAAGGAAAAAATCAAAACTCATTAAGCATAAGGTAGCCAATTAAGACTAAGTTCAAAAAACCCAAGTAAGGGATGATTCAGTAAAAATAAAGTACTACATCAAATAAGGTAATGAATCAGTTAATTTAAACAAACGAGTAGAATTTTAGGGTTTTAAAAGAAAATTTTTCAATCAAACCATCGATTAAGGAAATAAGCATCAATTAAGAGGCAGTCATGATTCTATACTTCAACATATAAATAGAGAAGATCAAACAGACGCAGTAAACAGGCAAGGCCAGCAATATTGACATAAAGAGGCAAGAGATGAACACTCAAGATGAATACAATCACATAGAGGTGATATAGGTAGGTTAAAGACTCAGTAAAACCCATTCAAAGCATGGTAACCACAGAAGCTTAATAAGAATCAAGTAGCCAAGCTAACTCACAGAACCAAGACAAAGAAAATCTAAATAAAGAAATTAGGGCTTTTAACAAAGGTGAGTTGAAAAAGCGGTGAGAACATAGAATCAATCAAGATATGCAAGGAAAAGGTTTAAACATAAAGAAAAATCAGTTTGAACGAGTGCAGAAGAACTCTGAGAAACCCTAACTTTAAAGAAAGTAACAAATGGCTTAAAGTTGATGATTTTCAAAAAAACTTTGAGAATAGTGTAAAACGTAGAAAACAGCAGACTTAAATCTTTAAAAATAGCACAGATGTAAGAGATTCAAACAAAGTTAGGGTTTCAAAGGAAACCCAGATAGAAACGGAAGAACCTGCTATAAACTTCAAAGATCATAACAAATATGGTGTGATTTTGTCCAAAATCACACCAGAGAAGCTATGAAAAATAGAAACAAAAACTCTAGATCCAAATCGGCATGGCCCAGAGCCCTTGAAGGCCTTAGAGATGATGAGCAAGGCGATGGAGGAACAATTGGAGGCTTGGGGTTGAAAGTTGGTTGCCGGAGATGGCCAGAGATGGCCGAAGAAGAAGGCGGTGATTGAAGGGGATTAGGGTTATGTTGAGAGAAGAGAGGATATGAGAGAGTTTAGAGGCGGCGGAATCTCAAAAATGAGATAGGGTTAGTGGTCTTTAGGATTAAAAAGGAAAGGGCTCGTTTGGATAGTTGATCTGGGAGATCAACAGTCAGGATTAGACCGCGTTGATGGGTTTCGGGTTTGGGTAGGAGTTTATAGGGTTTGGGTCGGGTTAATTGGGTAGGAAATTGGTCTAGGAGTGGGTTCAACTAGGCTAAAATTGAAAGCCAAATCTGGCTATGATTTAATAGCCAATTTTCCCTATTTTAATTTTAATAAGTAATAAAATAGTTTGTGAAAAATAATTTTTCTATACCAAAATGTTTTAAAATATAAAATTATCATTTTAAAAATATAGGGGCCAATTTTGCCCGTATAATTATACATTAAAATGGGCTAACATTGCAATTATATGTAATTTAGCTTGAAAAATACCAAATGTCATTACAAAAATGCATAAAAATTATGTTAATTACATTTTGGTATCAGTATCGAAATTAAATGAATAAATCATCATAACAATAATCTGGAAAATAATTATTAGGATTTTATGAATTAAAGGGGAGAAGATAAGTTAATTTAAATCCTTTGTAAAACCTTGTGCATGATTATATATGCATATATATGCTATTTTGAAGGTCTTTATGCATATTTAAAATATATAGAGAAATATTGGGTATCAACAGCTACCCCTCTTTACCCGAGAATGATGAAAGAGTTTTCAGATAAAAAAATAATGACTAATTTTGACTGGATGGGAGTTTTTGAAAGACGGAGGTCGAACTCCAATTCACGAGTTGCCTACATATCCTTGGTCTACAGAAATCAGGCCATGTGTAGTTCTAGATTCACCCACGGAGGATGTCGATGAAATTATTGCAAGAACGGACACGGGATGCGGAAGCGACTATAGTGAGCGGTTAAGGCTCGGGATAGTTGGAGGGAATTGGAATGAGATTGATCCTTCTAGGATAGCGGCTGTTTACTGGTTACCACCAGATGAAAGATGCTACAAACGTATTTGCAAAATTTAAACATGACGCAAATTCCCTTTGGACCGTGAAGGTTGTCTTTGGACGGTTAAAGATGACGTCCTTAGACCATGACGTCCTGGGCCATGAATTGTTTAGTGAGGGATTCGCAGGCCATGCAATGGTGTTCTCGGTCTATGAAAATGGTGCCTTCGAACAATGACGCCTTTGAATAATAATATGCAAGTTCGAGAGATCCTTGGGACATGTCAGGGTGTCTTCTGGCTATGAGGATGATGCCTTTAGACTATGACGCCTTTGGATAGATTGGCAATATTTATCCCATGATATACAATTGTATGATGTAACAAGACATGGCGTAGTCTTGTGAAATGGAGGGCAGAGCTTAGCCCGATTGAAAAACAAGTAGATAGTAGTAGAAGTAGAGCAATATCTGTGCAAAGAGGGACATTGCTTAGTCTTGTGTAAGCGGGGAGGCAAGGATTAACCTTATGCAAATGGGGAGGAAAAGATTCGCCTTGTTCAATTATGGAGCCAAGGACTAGGCTCCTGCAAATACGGAGCCAAGGATTAGCCTCATGCAAATATGGAGTCAGGGATTAGACTCACGCAAGTATGGAGTCAGGGCTTAGACTCATGCAAGATTCGAGATAGAGCATAGTCTCACGCAAATATGGAGTCAAAGATTAGACTCATGCAAAGATAAGGCAGTGCTTAGCCTTATGCAGATATGGAGTCAAGGATTAGACTCATGCAAGATAGGAGACAGGCCTTAGTCTCATGCAGAGAGAAGGCAGTGCTTAGCCTTATGCGGATATGGAGGTAGAGCTTAACCTAATGCAAGGATGGAGTCAGGTCTTAGACTCATGCAAGATTGGAGATAGAGCTTAGTCTCATACAAATGTGGAGTCAAGGATTAGACTCATGCAAGTGTAGAGTCAGGGCTTAGACTCATGCAAGATTGGAGATAGAGCTTAGTCTCATGCAAATGAGGAGTCAAAGATTAGACTCATGCAAATGTGGAGTCAGAGATTAGACTCATGCAAAGAGAAGGCAATGCTTAGCCTTATGCATATATGGAGTCAAGGATTAGACTCATGCAAGATGGGAGATAAGGCTTAGCCTCATGCAGAGACTAGGCAATACTTAGCCTTATGCAGATATAGAGGTAGAGCTTAACCTCATGCAAGGATGGAGACAGGGCTTAGACTCATGCAAGATTGGAGACAGAGCTTAGTCTCATGCAAATGTGGAGTCAAAGATTAGACTCATGCAAATATGGAGTCAGAGATTAGACTCATGCACATGTGGAGTCAGAGATTAGACTCATGCAAGTTTAGAGTCAGAGATTAGACTCATGCAAATATGGAGTCAAGGATTACACTCATGCAAGTATGGATTTAGGGCTTAGACTCGTGCAAGATTGGAGACAAAGCTTAGTCTCGTGTAAATATGGAGTCAAAGATTAGACTCATGCAAATGTAGAGTCAGAGATTAGACTTATGCAAAGAGAAAGCAGTGCTTAGCCTTATGCAGATATGGAGTCAGGGATTAGACTTATGCAAGAAGGGAAACAGGGCTTAGTCTCATACAGAGAGAAGGCAGTGCTTAGCCTTATGCAGATATGGAGGTAGAGCTTAACCTCATGAAAGGATAGAGTCACGGCTTAGACTCATGCAAGATTGGAGATAGAGCTTAGTCTCATGCAGATGTGGAGTCAGAGATTAGACTCATGCAAATGTGGAGTCAAAGATTAGACTAATGGGAATGTGGAGTCAAGGATTAGACTCATGCAAGTATAGAGTCACGGCTTAGACTCATGCAAGATTGGAGATAGAGCTTAGTCTCATGCAAATATGGAGTCAAAGATTAGACTCATGCAAATATGGAGTCAAAGATTAGACTCATGCAAGAGAAGGCAGTGCTTAGCCTTATGCAGATATGGAGTCAGGGATTAGACTCATGCAAGATGGGAGACAAGGCTTAGTCTCATACAGAGAAAAGGCAGTTCTTAGCCTTATGTTGATAAGGAGTTAGGGATTAGACTCATGCAAGATGAGAGACATGGATTAGACTCATGCAATATTGGAGACACAGCTTAGTCTCATGCAAATGTGGAGTCAGAGATTAGACTCATGCAAATGTGGAGTCAGAGATTAGACTCATGCAAATGTGGAGCCAGAGATTAGACTCATGCAAGTAAGGAGTCAGAGATTAGACTCATCCAAAAAGAGAATAGCAGATAAGGGTAGAGTACGTCTTAGCCAGAATATATTCAGTGTCTGATGGCAAGATGCTTTGTGTATACATGTTCCGTGAATGCTACCGTTACGTCAAGTGTGTCTGCATTTAATGAAAAATCGTAAGTTTTATGTGGGGAGGTTGGTTCTTGATTCGTCTATCGGCCTTGCTCTGTTCTGCTTTGGAAACTCCCTTTAAGTTCCCCTAGGTAGCACCTAACTGTCATAAAAATAGGATTTTAAAAAAATATGCAGTAATTGATAAAATAGAATTATTTTGGAAGCGTATTGATATATCAAGTAATTTTTTGATAAACTAGCGACCGTGACACATTTCAAAGGCGTTGCAGCTCTCTTAAGTTGGAATTTTGAGGGTCCTCCTCAAAATTCTGCCCCAGTTTGGTAGATGATTTTTAACTGTTTGCAGACGATAGGCCTTGCTGAACCCCTTTCGGAATTTTGATAATCCTTCTCAAAATTCCGCCCCAATTTCTTAACCGACTTCTGACTGTCTGACATGTGTTTGCTTCAGAATTTTGAGGGTCCTCTTCAAAATTCTTCCCCAGTTTATGATATTAGGGGAAATGAGAATTTTATTATGATAGGACCGAATCCATAAGGCTGCCTACGTATCCCCTCTTAAATGGGAATCATGTCAATTGTAGTTCAGTTACATCAAATGAGGAAATGTAAAGTATCTAAGAATAGTATCTGTTGACTACGTCTGAATTGATTGGTTTTGGCCATATTTCTCCATCCATCTTTACAAGTATGAGTGCTCCTCCTGTTAGGACCCTGTGAACTATGTACGGACCTTACCAGTTGGGAGAGAATTTCCCTTTGGCTTCATCTTGATAGGGAAGATTTTCTTCAATACTAGCTGCCCTGGTGCAAACTGTCTTGGTTTGACCCTTTTGTTAAAAGCTATAGACATTCTGTACTAATAGAGTTGGCTGTGGCATACTGCGTTCATCCTCTTACCATCGATAAGGGACAGTTGTTCATAGCGACTTCTTATCCATTCTACATAGCTGAGTTCAGCTTCCTGTATAATTCTTAAAGAAGGAATCTCCACTTTGGCTGGGATGACAACTTTGGTACCATAAACCAACATGTAGGGAGTTGCCCCAGTTGACGTGTAAACTGTGACGCGGTACCCTAATAGAGCAAAGGGTAACTTCTCATTCCACTATTTGTGATTCTCTACCATTTTCCTTAGTATCTTCTTAATATTTTTATTGGCGGCTTCTACGACTCCAATCATCTGAGGTCTGTAGGCGGTGGAATTATTGTGCTTGATTTTGAAAGCTTTACATATATCTTTCATCAGATCACTGTTGAGATTGGCAGCATTGTCAGTAATGATGGACTCAGGAAATTCGAATCGACAGACAATACGATCTTTGACAAAATCTGCGACAAACTTCTTGGTTACAGTTTTGTAAGATGCAGCTTCGACCCATTTTGTAAAGTAATAGATGGTGACTAGAATAAACCTGTGTCTGTTTGAAGCAGTGGTCTTAATTTGATCGATAACATCCATTCCCCAGGCAGCGAATGGCCAAGGCGAGCTTGTTGCATTAAGCTCGTTTGACGGCACTTTTATCATGTCGGCATGCACTTAAAACTGAAAGCATTTGCGGACATACTGAATACAATCCGTCTCCATGGTCATCCAAAAGTAACCTACTCTGAGTATTTTCTTGGCCAAGACAAAACCGTTCATGTGCGGACCACATGTCCCAGCATGCACATCCTCAAGTAGCTTAGAAGCTTCCTTAGCATCGACATACCTTACTAGACCCGAATCCAAAGTTCTTCTGTACAAGTTTCCTCCACTATGGAAGAAATGATTTGACAATCTCTGAAGTGTGCATTTCTGAATATGATTTTCATACTCCACGTATTCTACCTTCGATAAGTAATCCTTGATGTCATGGAACCAAGGCTTTCCATCTTCTTCTTCCTAGACATGAACACAATATGCCGGCTGATTGTAGATCCTCACCAGGATAGGATCAATATAGTTCTTATCTGGATGTTGTATCATGGATGACAAAGTGGCTAATGCATCGCAAACTCATCCTGAATTCGGGGCACATGTCGGAATTCTATATTTGTGAACCTCCTTTTCAATTCCTGCACATGGTGTAGATATGGCAATATTTTGGAATTCTTGGTGGCCCACTCTCCTTGTACCTGGTGCACAAGCAAGTCTGAATCATCGATCACCAACAAGTCCTGAATGTTCATGTCGATTGCCGTATTGAGCCCTAGTATACAGGCTTCGTACTCGACCATGTTGTTGGTGCAGGGGAATCTGAGTTTAGCAGATACGGGATAATGCTGACCCATTTTTGATACCAGAACTGCTCCAATACCTACTCTTTTGAAATTTGCAGCTCTGTCAAAGAACATCCTCCAACCGTCATACGCTTCGGTGATGTCTTCTCCTACGAATGATACTTCTTAATTAGGAAAATACATTTTCAAGGGTTCGTATTCTCCTCCCAACTGGATTTTAGCTAGGTGATATGCCAATGCTTGTACCTTGACTGCCTTTTAAGTTACATAGACGATGTCGAACTCACTCAGCAACATTTTTCATTTAGCCAACTTCCCAGTAGGCATGGGCTTCTGAAATATGTACTTCAGGGGATCCATACTGGATATGAGATATGTAGTGTAGGCACAGAAATAATGCCTCAATTTTTGGGTTGTCCAGGTCAAAGCACAGCAAGTACGTTCAAGCAGAGAGTACCGGGCTTCATAAGGTGTGAATTTCTTACTTAGATAATATATGGCTTGCTCCTTTCTTCCTGTCTCATCATGTTGTCCTAAAACACATCCAAAGGCTTCATTCAAAATGGATATATAAAGTAGCAAAGGTCGTCCTGGTTCAGGCGGGACCAGAACTGGCGGTGTGGGCAGGTATTCCTTGATTTTGTCAAAAGCTCTCTAACTGTGCTATGAATCGATTAATGTAATTGAGCCATCCCAGGAAGCTCATCATGTCCTTTTTGCTTTTAGGTGGTGGCTACTCCTGAATAGCTTTGGCTTTAGTCAGATCTAGCTCGATCCCCTGGCGGCTGACAATGAATCCTAATAACTTTCCTGCAGGAACCCCAAATGCACACTTTGCGGGGTTCAACTTCAAATTGTATCTCCTGATCCTGTCAAAGAATTTCCTCAAGTTTACTATGTGATCTGAGGCCCTCTTGGATTTGATAATGACATCGTCCACATTTACCTCTATTTTCTTGTATATCATATCATAGAAGATGGTTGGCATGCCTCTCATGTAAGTAGCCCCAGCATTCTTTAGACCGAATGGCATGATCTTGTAACAGTATACACCCCAAGGCATAATAAAAGCTGTCTTCTCGGCATCTTCTTCATCCATCCAGATCTAGTGATAACCTGCGAAGCAATGTACAAAGGATTGGAGTTCATGCTTAGCACAATTATTGATCAGGATACTTATATTTGGTAGTGGAAGTCGTCTTTGGGACTTGCTTTGTTTGAATCCTAATAATCAACACATACTCGGACCTTCCCGTCATTCTTTGGAACTGGCACAATGTTAGCTAACTAGGTTGGATATTCAACCACCCTGAGAACTTTGGCTTTGATCTGCTTGGTAGCTTCCTCCTTGATTTTCAAACTCATGTCTGGTTTGAATTTTCTGAGTTTCTGCTTGACTGGCGGACACATGGGATTGGTAAGCAACTTTTGAGCCACTATAGATGTGCTCAAACCGGTCATATCATCATACGACCATACGGAAATGTCCTCGTATTACTTTAGAGAATGGATGTATACTTTCTTCTCTATTGTTGACAAGTGAATGTTGATGCGGGTCTCTTTGATGGTCTCGGCATCTCCCAAATTTACTGCTTTGGTCTCGTCCAGATTGGACTTAGGTTTATTCTTACAACTTTGAACCTCTCTGACAATTTCCTCAGGTATCTCATCTTCTTCCTTTGAGTCACTATTCTCATGTTGCGTTGCCTCATTACATGTCACAGTCATTGGTTCATCAGGAAAAGTAATTGTCACACGTCCTTTTTATCCCACTAATTACTACATCCCGGGAAGGGATATAATAAAAGGAAGGAGTTTTTTTCCAATTTAAGGACAGTCAAAACGGAATTTATTTATTTAAATTTCAGAGTCACCACTTGGGAGATTAATGGTGTCCCAAGTCACCGATTAAATCCCGAACCGAGGAAAGTTTGACTCTGTTAACAGTCTGCGAACCAGAAATCCAGATAAGAAATTCTGTTAACCCGGGAGAAGGTGTTAGGCACTCCCGAATTCCGTGGTTCTAGCACGGTCGCTCAACTGTTGTATTAGTTTTTATCTGATTTCTATATATGTTTCACTTTTATGTGCTTTTATTGATATTCCTCTTTATTATTTAATCTTACAAGAATTACAACGTCGTGAAAATTTATTCTGGACCACACCGTACCAGTACGCCTGTGGCCTTTAACACATTTCGACTTCGTTGAGATTTAGATTTGGGTCACATAAATATACACCCGTACTTAAGAAAGTATATTATTATAAATCGTTCCTAAAGCATCTACGTCTATGTTAACTTTGGGAAAGACCGTGAAATTTGCTAAACGGTCCTTCCAAATCTAAGATTTTTATAGCAATTTATTTGAGGGCCCCGCAATTTTAAAGCGGCGAGGCTCATCTCATTTTTTATTAAAGGTCATACCTAAAGTATACTGTATTTTCTACTTGTTTTGTCTCTAATAACAAAGGAAAATCTTAATTGTTCATTATTGAATAATAGTTCTTACTTTTGAGCCATGAACTCATATGAGCTCAGGCCTTAAATTATATTGGGCTTGACTGCAGCCCATGCAGTAACACTCTGGCCCAATTTAAATCTAGCTAGGGTCCAAGTCTTAGGCCATGCGTGTAAATATCTGGGCCCAATGACCCAAGTCAGTCTAATCTCAATATTGTTCAAACCCATGTGTATACCATTAAACATATTGAATTTGTACCATTTCGTTGAGAATTTGATTCAAATAACTATTAACATGCCCAAATTAGAACATTTTACTTCATTTACAGATTACTAAAATTTCAGTTTGTATTCAAATTAGTTTAGCTAATCAACTACCAGAAAATTTATTTTACTTTTATTAACAATAAGAAAATGCTACTGAACATGCTTCAGATTTTAATCTAATCAGCTTACATATTATTGATAACCAATTTTCAGTGTTAATGATCTAGATCAGAGCAGACAATACATAAACTAAAATTTAACTGGTAATCTAATGACGACAGAGTAGTATATCAATTAATCAGTTGTCCAGATTCTTATTTTTATTAAGAACAAACCATTGACAAAACAGGATTTACATGTTCATCTTTACAATTAACTACTACTTGAGTATTGAACATAATACTACTAATTCTTAATTTTCGATCAAGCTACTATCATTATGTCTCTGATTATTTTTACACTGACTATTAGTAATTATGAATTTTAACCTGAACAAATTAACACTACTAATACATGATTCGAATGTTTTTAAACAAGTATTAAACTGATTCCTCTATTGACTACGTAATATGTCTCAAGTAAAATTACTTCTACTGTGGTAGAATACAAAATTATAAAGTTCAAACAGTCCAAGTCCATATAGTTCAATTACATATTCTAATTATTCCTAATGAATACAAATGTATCTAACTAAATTCTATATTGATCAAAAATGAAAGGATAATCAGTAAACTAAAGCTTCATTTCTTCAATTCGCAATTACAGCTTCAAACAATAGAGATGTACCTGGAATAGAACGAAAAATCAATGAGAATCTACTTCAATTGATGGAAAATAGGATCAGCAATGGCAATCTAACAGCAAATGATGCACAACTTCGATATCAATAGGAATAAACCCAGCAAAAGCAAATAAAACCAGCAGGAACAATAAACCTCCAGAAAATTTATATCTCAATGAACAAACAGATCAAAATCTTCAAATGACCCTCGGAATCAATGTAACAGTAGAAATTTAACTGTTTTTGGTATTTTTTGGAGTTTTGAAAAAGAAAAATCCTTAAGAACTTAGATCAAAAATGGCAAAGAATCCTTAGATAGTATTCAGATTTTTTTAAACTCTCCAAACTTGTTAAATGAGGCCAAGTGAGGCCTATTTATAGAGTGTAAGAGAGGGAAATTTGAATTTCAGATTTTACCTTATTGGTCCCTCCCTTTATTTCAATTTAACCCTTGTTATTTTGTTAACTAATCGGTTCTAACCCCCTTATTAATACAGAATTTCCCCTTTTCCCCATCTAGAATGTTCTATTCTATTGCTTTTACCCTTTTACCCCCAACTCTAAGTAATATTTACTGCATTACCCTTTTGTTATGCCTGAAATCCCCCTACTTACTTAAATGTATTACAATTAAACCATTTATGTTCCCAAGTCTGCCCTCACTCCCTTAGGATTATTACAATTAAACCAACTAGTATTCCCCAAACTAACCCTGATACCAAACCCTTTTTACCCTACGACCCCACTGCCTTTTACCCCAATACTAATTTTCAGAATTATTTGCCACATAAGCTAATGAACAACCAACTATAACCAATTAACTTTAACAGAACAGAATTACTCTATTAATACTAATAAAAATCAGAATCATAAAAATAAACCCTAATTTCTAACATGAATTCCAATAACCCTAATTTTTAACATGTCGCAGGAATCAATTACAAAAATAATATTGAAAAGTTATCAAAACTATTATTAATCCCTATTTTATAGTTTCAGATCTACATTTATTTTTTAAACGAACAACACAACAACCAGGAACCCTAATCAATATGTAAAATCAACGCAGAAAAGTATTGAAATTTTATTTAATATCANTAGAAATAGAAAAATCAGAAATAAAGAAAGATGAACATTCAAGCAAAAAAAGAAAAAAGAAAAATTGAAATAAAATCTAAGAAAAATGTAAACTTAGCTTTTTCGGGCTTTTCTTAGTCAAACTCGTAACTCTCAGGTTTCGTGAAGCATAGGAACATTTTAATATTGATTTCTTGATTTTTGGGGTCACTGAAGAGTTTTCAGACTTTATTTGAACCTCTTCCAGTGACCTCTGAGGCCTAGGACTTTCAAGAATGGATAGAGGATGGCCGGAGGAAGGTCTGGTGTGATTTTTGGGTAATTTGGGTAGACTATCGTTCACCGGAGTTAGGTTTCTGGCGAACTATTTTTCAAGATTCGAGCAGAACCAGAGTGATTCGAGGGAAAAGAGTTATGGGAGTGTGGATAGGAGGTTGAGGGCTATCTATGGTGTTAAGGGCGAGGTCATCGGAGAAGGTAACGTCTCCCGCTGACGAGGGTTCCGGCGAGAGATTGAGAGAAAAGGGGGGCGGCTAGGGTTTGTAATTAAAGACAGGAAGATGAAATGAATAGGGGTGTAATGTTTTGTATATTTAAAACCTATGGATGATCAGGGACCGTTGGATTAAAACAAATTAATGGTTGAGATTAATTGACGCTTATACGACGTCGTCTAATTAAATGAGAATCCACCCTCAACCGTTAGATCAACCAAATGAACGGCCAGGATTGACGACTCAATACGTCGACGTTTCCTTTATTGACTGGGCTGAGTTGTAAGACCATTAGATCAAATATTTTTTTAACGGTTCAGATTTGAATGAGACGAAACGGGGTCGTTTTGGTGTTATGCTAACAGACCGGGTAATTCTTCCTTTTGGGCTTGGGCAAAATTTGATTTGGACTACTGATTTTAGTAATTCTTGTATTAGCCCAAATTTATGTGTATTTGTATTGTATTATTTTATTTTTTGTATTTTTCTGTATTTTATTTTCTCTATATTTTTGTATTTTCCTTTTCTTCTATATTTTGTATTTAGTTTTTGCGTTTATTAAATTGATAAACCAATTATTTCTAGGAACACCTATTTTTGTAGTATTTTCAATTAAAAATAAAAATGCTATTTTTTTAATTTTCATTAATTTGTTCCCAAAAAACGAACTAGTTCCAAAATTGTAAAATTAAACTCCCAATGCATATTTGTATTTTTGTATATTTTTTATGAATTTTTATGCAACTATTTAACACAAAAATGACATCAATATTGGCAAAAAATTAAGAATCATTTTGTTTGAATTTTTTAGGAATAATTTGCTTAGGGCAAAAATCACGTGCTCACAGTAATAATAACACTATAGAAGGAAAAAGTATAGAATAGTAATGAATAATGATAAAGGACAAATGCATTTGATTAAAACTGAAAAAATGGTTCAGACAAAGCTTCGTTCGATGAATCGAGCATTTATTTTGAAACAAGGAAATCATAAAACAAAATTACTGGAAATCTTAAATGCCTATAACGGCTATAGAAATAAATTTTGCTAAGCTACCGAGGGACTCTGCGGGCTTGGCATGGTATGGCAGTCCAGTTTCTGAGAACAACTTCCTTCACCACAGTCTGAATGGTGAGGCCTTCTTCCTCCTCCTCCTTAACTATGACACTGCAGTCCATATCTTCATCTTCCAAGAATAAATCCTTTAGCCCAGCTAGTGCTTCTTCTTCTGCAGTTCCCCATATTGTGTTGGCCTGGTGGAAAGCTTTTTCCAAATGCGGCACTGGTTGCTCAAGAGGGTAATACGGTCCACGCCATGGAGGTGATCAATCATAGTACTCTTGACATGTATACTGGTATCCGAGCTCAAAGGTAGTACCATGATTCTTCAACTGTATTGGTTTGGTGATACCTTGGAGATTCTTTACCAACCCTTTGCCGGGTTCATACCCGGACCATGCTAGTATGCTTTATATCTTATTACTCCACCACTTGTCTTTTTCAATAGCGTTGACCCGTTAAATATGATGATAGGTCTCCCCTTCTAACCTTCTTCTATGTCCAATGGTCGGGATGGTCTGACTAGTATAGATGGCGTTACTCCCATCTCCATGAATTATTACCTCCTAACAGTTCCATTCAAATTTTATGGCTTGATGTAGTGTGGAGGGCATGACTCCAGCAACATGGATCCATGGGCGGCCCAACAAAAGATTATATGAGGATGGTATGTCAAGTACTTGGAATTCAACATCGAACAAAGTTGGCCCTAACTGCAAGAATATTGATTTCCCCAATCGTGGCCCTCAGGGACCCATCAAAAGGCTTCATATTTATGCTTCCTATCCGTATTTCATGGAAACCTTTGTCCAACCTTTTCAGAGTATCCAGTGGGCAAATATTTAGGCTCGAACCTCTATCAACCAAAACCTTGGCAATGAACTTTTATTCAAATTTCACTGTGATATGCAATGCTCGATTGTGATTCAAACCTTCGGGCGGTAGCTCATCTTTGTGGAAGATAATCTTATGGCTCTCCAGCACCTGACCGACCACGTTGGCCATTTCTCCGCCAGTGATATTATTGGGTACATAAGCGTCACTCAATTCTTTCATCAAGGTGTTCTTGTGCCTCTGAATTCTGTAATAGTGACAGGATAGATATCTGAGCAGGGACTTTGTTCAGATGGTCAACAACAGAATACTCTTTCGACTGTACTTTCTCCACAGGTCAATCAGTCCGGTCTCAATGACAGGTTGCCTATCAGTGGTATCCTTACTTGAGCCTCCCAGGTGTTCAGGTGTATAGACTCTTCTAGTTCTAGTCATGCCTTGTGCAGCGTCAGATTCCTCCATCTTAGTCTTCCCTTTTCACTGAACCTCGGCAACATAATCCGAGGGTTTTGAGTTGAACGGGAGTGTGGTTGACACCGTCACAGTAAAAGGTATGACCACTTCTACTTCAAATGGAGCGGAGGTGGCTGCAGGCGGAGCTACTTCTACCTCAAATGAAACTGATGCAGTTATCTCAACATTAATAGGTGCCTGAGTCTGAACCATGATAGGAGTAAGTGTGACCAATACCTTGAAGTCATCACCTTCTCGAATGAGCCCGATTGACCTCTCATGGTCCTATTCTTCATTTGTTTCTATAAACCGTACACCGTCACCTCTATGATCAGGGATGGGATTGTTGCAGATATTAGGTGCGACTTCCTTTTCTTGTATGACCTTGTTGTCAATGAGTGTCTAGATCTTATCCTTCAATGTTCGGCACTCAACAATGGTGTGAAATTCCCTTTCATACCGGAGTGGTATGCACAGGTTTTGTTCGGATTGACCCACTGGGACGGATTTTCTAGTGCTATAACGAGAATAGGAGTGATGTAACCTGCGGCCTTTAACTTTCATATAATTGCTCGATGGGCTCAGCAATGGCAGTGTATTATTTGGGTGCTTGCGCTCGAAATTGGATCTTGGCCTTGGATAATTTTGGCGAGTTGGTGGTGATTGGAAGTAGGATGATTAGGAATTATAGGTGTGATGGACAGTGGATGGTAGAGAATATCCGGGAGATGAAGGTTGATATGTAGGTGGTGATGCTTGGTATGTAGGTGGACGTGTTTGGTATGTGTGTGGAGGTCTTTGATATGTGGGTGGAGGTGTTAGGTATGTGGGTGGAGGTGTTTGGTAGGTGAGTAGAGTTCTTGGGCCCTAGGCCACCATTACTGCCCCAAGATCTCTCTTTTTCGATATATCGCCTGATTGGAGTGCCTTATTGTGGCTTGCAGTGCCTCAAAATTTGTTACCATCCCGCTCTTGATTCCTTCCTTGATCCTTTCCCTGAACTTGATGGTATCCGAGAATTTATGATTTTCGATAACCATCAACCTCTCATAATATTGCGGATCCAGTGCCCTGAGGAAGAATTTATTCATCTGTTATTCATTCAAAGTGAGCCTGATCTGGCAGCTTCCGACCTCCAGCGAGTAGCATATTTGCGAAAAGTCACAGTAGGTTTTTTCTTGAGATTCTGAATGTAGAAGACATCCGGTGCATTCTCTGTGTTGAACCTGAATCGGTCCATGAAATCCGACGCTGTGCTTACCTAATTGGACCATTTCTTGGTATTCTGGCTGATATACTAAGACAAAGCGTCCCCAGTAAGTCTCCTCATAAAGAGCTTCATCCGAATCTTTTCATCTTTTTTGACCCCGACAAGCTTGTCACAGTTGGTTCTTAGGTAAACCCTGGGATCATCTGTGCCATCGAACATTTCAAACTTGGGAGGTTTGTACCCCTATGGCAATTTCACATCGGGCTATATGAATAGATATTCATAGTTCAAACCTTCTATTCCTCATCGCCTTCAACATCTTGAACTCGGCTTATTAACTTCTTGAGTCTTCGACCATGTTCTTAATGAGCAGATCCTTTTCGAAGGGTTCCGGTGCATAGGAGATTGGTTGGGTAGAATGTGGTATAGTTTCCACGTATATGGGGTTGCTCTAATGGGTGCCAGAGACTTGGGTATAGTGATGGTCATTGGTGGATTTTTGTGGATCAGGACTAAGTGGTAGTGTATTTTGGGGAGTGTGATAAGTGATGGTAGGAATTGGTTGATGATGATGTTGTGGTGGAGTTAGTATTGGAAATGGATTGATATTTTGAGGTGGAGTTGCATATTGATTTGGTGCGGTAGGAGTTTGTGGCTATTGGTTTTGTGTGTTTTGAGGAGGTGCTGGGTTCTTTGCGTCCTGTTGGTAGATATTAGGGACATTGAGTTCTATTGACAAATTTGCAAAATTGCAGACATGCTCAAGTTCTCCTTGCAGTTCTAATATCCTTTGTTCTAGTCTTAGAACCGAGTCATTCAAGGACGGAGTACTGCGGCCGTCGGAAGTCTCTGCGTTCTCAACGTTTTCCTTTTGTATTCCACTTAAGTCAACCATTTTTGCTTTTCCTGTGCTTTTTGTGTTGCTTGGAGAAGGAGGAGGTGGAGGGCCCCTGGATCTGGTATGATATGCTGATGAGGCCAGTATGGATGAACCAACCTAAGGGGGTGGGAATAATAAATAATAATAAAAATAAACAAAAACAAAAGGTAACAAGTTAGTGAGGGTTCTGAAATGTTTGCAGTATCTAAACACATATTGCAAAATATAAACTCGTATCCAAATTTGGGAGTCTCGTTGTACCCAAAGTAGTCCTAGTGACAAATAAATTTGGAGAACTTTAAACGTCAATTAATTCTTGATTTCATAATATAAATATAGTCAAATCCCAAAACGATACTAATAAAATAAGTCACTATTGGCACTTGGCCTTATTACATTTAGGAAAAGCAAGTAAATCTAATCTATTTTGTCCTAGAAGAACTTTCTCCAGATTCGATCTTTGGGACTCTGTCATATAGATCCCCCAGCTCGCATAGTCCCAGCAGCAAGTAGGCTCTAGCCAGATGTCCTCTCTCAGCTCCCTCAGCATTCTGGCAGTTTTCGATCCTCTTTATGACTTTGCCCTCTAGCTCCACTATTCCTCGCTCCAGGTATTCCAGTTTCCTGCTGGAAGTGACCGCCATCTCTTTTCATTCCTCAATCAACTTTGCATTTTTCTCATTTATTTCCCGGTGCTCATTTTCAGAGTCGTGGACCCTTTTGCGCAACCTATTGTACTTGACTTGGGTTTCAGCTTCCTCATCTATGATTTTGTTCCCTCGATCTGTCCCTGGTGTCACCATCCTTTTCAAATCGTCCCCTAACCATGCCGGGTATAGAGGCTCGCACCCTGCATGATATCTGTCTGGCTCAATGGTATTCTTCTCCACAGTGATTTCGCAGTGCCACATATGCTGAGCTTGGCACTTATAAGGGACATCGTCGTCTTGAAAATCTTCCCTGAAGTGGCTCATCTTGACGACCCTTGGTACAGCCTATTTTTTGCCTGCTTGCTTCATAACTCGCATAGGGACATATGGATATATCCCTCTCAACCCGATCAACACCAAGTACCGAGCATTTCTGGACCTAATAATAAACTCGTCTATTGGAAACTATTCAACCATCCACCGTACCTGTCCTTCGGTCAGGTTGTCGAAGAACTCTACCTATACGCTGGCACTTTCCGGTTGAGCAAATCTGTTTGGAATGTAGTTCATCTGCTTAGGGTGATGGAAGGCAATGTGGTTGTTCCAAGCCCTTCGCGGAAATTCTTGACGATAGCGGCCCCTTTGGAGATGCTCCAACAACCACAACTGTAGCAATAAATTACAACCCTTGAAACTGCTTGACCCTCTTTGACAGCGTTCCAGGGCCCTGTAGATGTCATATATGATCATGGGAACTATGGTATATGTCTGTCCATTAATCTCTTCCATCAGAGTTTTGGAGACCACGGCCATCCTAGTGTGGATTCTTCCCTTCTTCATCGGGAACATTATCAGCCCTAGAGAGCACACAATGAACACGAACACTCTACGGTGGATGTGACCCAGTGAAGTGAGGTTGATCTCATCATGGTAAGTGCGGAAGGACTTGCTATGTCCATACCTCTCGTATAGATATTCGAAAGGTATGTAGGAGTCCTTCAAGCACACTAGGTCGACATTCTTTTTCAGCCCCATCATTTTCAAAAATCCCCTGCCCGTACAGTTTTATGGCACAAGAAGCCCAGGATTGTCCCAAGTCAACCCTGCAAGTCCTCCTATTTCCTCTAGAAGCGGTGTCATTTCTATGTCACCGAAACGGAGCACAACTTTTTCGATATCCCAGAATAAGGTGGCAATCTCAATTAATTTGTTGTTTGGTTCAATATCTAGCAAGGAAGGCAAGTTACCCAGTTACTTTTTCACATGCTTCTTGTCGCTTGAGGAAAGGTCCTCCCACCAATCTAGTAGCAATGGAGGGATGTTGCTAACCATACCGAATCTAAGGGCCTCGTGCCTCATTCTCTGCAAAATAAAAGAGTTAGCCCTTACCCCCACCGGACTCTACTATTTATACATTTATGATTAGCATATCGGCATTTAGTTCTCCAAATTAATGCACAAAACATGACTGCATCCGTTCGGATTATGGAAAACCCAATGAACTTTGGATAAGGCTTATCTTAAATAATCATTACGTGGATAATATAACTGATCCGACTAGGTTTGACCATGATGCATGCATAATTTAAACAAAGTAAGATTTCTATGAGGTTTTAGACTGATACCTTCAAGCGGACAACTTGAGGAGGAAGGCACGGAACCGTCGACTGCACCACTGATCAACTGGTTTTACCGCAAATAAGCCTTTCCGAATTTAAGGGTAGTAAATAGGAAGAGCACAACCATCCATTAAAGCGTTGCTATAGGATTTGAGATGCACCAGTGGAATATGATGCAGAGCATGATTTATGCAGCAATTAATAACATGTAGTCAAGTATTTTCATATAAAGAAAAATAAATACAGTATTTAAACAATTAAAAGATAGTTACAAAAAGGAAATAAAACGAATAGTCAGTCTCAAGAATAAAGAACAATAAATGCTTAAAAGAAAACAGACAGAAAAAAAATTAAAATAAGGGAAGAGGGTACGTGATAAGCATGCTTGGACTAATTTATAAGAGCAAGTTCATTATGGTAAGAGCCTAAAAATATCCCCAGCAGAGTCGCCATGCTATCGCGCCCCCTTTTTCCCCTCCCTTTTTGACGGGGAGTGAGGTTCGGGTTTTGACATTCACGGGGTATAATAACTTATTTCCTTTTGGGAATTGGGTATTTGAAGAGTAGCCACCTAACAAATTATGGTGCGTTAGGGCACCTAGAGCGATTAACTCTTGGGTGGGTTTGCATTACCAGAGATTAGGGTAAGGGCTCGAAATAACCTCGAGGGGAAGGTGCTAGGCACCCCTCTTGGTCCATAACTGTGGGTCCTGGCCAACCTTACATTCACAAATCAGTCCATTACAAGTAAATAGTTGAATCAAATAGGTTGCAAGTAAAGCACGTTAGAGTAACTCATGTAGTAAGATAAAGTTTTGAACAAGTTGTAAAATAAGGTTTTAAAGAAACGATTTGGTAAAGAGGGGTCCTAGGTTGGTTATCCTATAGGATCACATCAGTACAATGCTCGATAATCACTCCTTGAAAAGAGGCTATGCGTGGCATTAGTGCACCAGTCATCATATCCATATCTACCCTTCCCATCCCCTTATTGGTCATGCAAAGCGAGTGTTTGGCCAATGATTCCTATTGCATGCTACTACTCGTCCCTTCTTAATGGTCCTGGACAGAGTTAGGACCACTACCTATAGGTGGTTCTAGACGTACCCTAAAGTTTTAAAAGGCAAAAATTCTAAGCCGACAGTCAAAAAAGCATATAGGACTTTCATATATATGGGGGCAATTTAAAAGGCTTAGAGTTTCCTCCTCAATCAAACACATAAGCAACACGAGTCAAGTACAGTTAAGGTCTTTTATTAGACAACATCCTAAAGCAGGATATCTAAGTGAATATGCAGAAACAACAAACCCACTTTTTAGATTTAGAAATTGTACTCTAGTAGTTGCCTAAGGACTCATTTTAAACCCTTTTAGGATTAGAAAATGTTAAGCAATAGAGATAGTTTCAGAGAATGCAATTTTGAAAACGCCCTGAAGGCCTGCCTATACACAGGATACTGACATCTATATTAATGCAGAAACAAATAGATTTTTGAAATAGGCTCCGTTAATACTTATAGGCATGATATCTAATGAGATTGGGGTAGTTTTGAAGAACTTATTCCAGAAAGTGCTTAATACTTAATAAGACCAATTTAAAATGAATCAGGCATGACCAAGTGACTTATTAGATTAAATCAGATAGACAGACAGAATTGCGAGTATAATTCCCTATAGGCATTATATCTAGGTGTATTACTGATTTTAGTCGATTTGCTAATGTGGCAAAATCTTGTTATAACGGAATTTGGATTAGGTCCTATAGGCATGGAATCTATTATTAAACTGATTTTAAGACATGATTTCTTGGAACCTATATGCATGGTTTCTGAAACATGACAGAATGTAAAACCTTATAGACGTGATTTCTACTTGACGAGTAAACAAACTTAAAGGTGAAGTTCTATGGAAATGATTTCTATTTGGCAGAGCAATCAGATTCAAAGAGAAAAATTCCTATGAGCATGCTTGCTGTTTAGAACAAACAAACTTGAAAAAGTAAAGTTCTAGAAAGGAGGATTTCTACCCGTATTACCCCATAAAGTATGCATCTACCCATCCCTTTTTACTAAATACCCCAATATCTGTTTATAAATTATTACAGGCCAATGAATGAATTACATAAATAGAAATAGAAAATCAAGAAGCTATTCTATAGGGAACCTTCAATTAGGCCTAGATTTCCCAAAGCCTCCAACGACCTCATATGCCTCAGTTCCATAGACAAATCAGAGTCTAGGTGCATCAAAGTTCTATAAGGATCTCAAGGATCCCGGGCAGTGCTTACACCTAGACTTAGCAACCCAGAATTAAACAAGTGCAGTGTGGAAAGGCCAGCCTCAGTATGCCAGAGTTCAGAGGGTTCTCAAAGGATCCCAAGGCAGTACACATACTAGATGGGGCAGAACTTATTGACTAAGAGTAGAGCGAGAAGTGGTGGACATAAGTTGAATAGGTCTTGGTAAGAAACTGTATTTACACAAAAGCCTTTTTGAAAGTAATTCAGTAAACAATAGAGATGGTTTGAGAAAAAGGGATTGGAATAGTTAACATAGTCCAAACATGGCTAGTTCACAGAACCAAGTGAATTCAATAATCACACATAGGGGCAAGGGGGTTTGGGACACATAGATGTGAGCACGTGATTTTTACCCTAAGCAAATTATTCCAAAAGTTCAAATAAAATAATTTTACAATTTTTAGGAATTTTGTTGCATTTTTCGTATTAATTGGTTGCATAATAACTCGTATTAAAAAATACAAAAATATGCATATGCATTAGGATTTTTAATTTTTACATTTTATTATTAATGCATTTTGGAAAAAAACTAATTAAAGAAAAATCAAAATAGCATCTATTGTTTTAATTGGAAATTACTACAAAATATTTATTAAATAATTTTCAGACTTTAATTAGTATAATTGTTAGTTTAATTTTAATTTTATAAAATCAAGAAAATACAATATAATATATATATATATATATATATATATATATATATATATATATATATATACACACACACA
>MU721801.1:7894-29403 GCA_026770625.1 Nicotiana glauca
CTTGGCTATAAAGGCACTTCACCTTGCCTTGCAAGGCATATTTTAGAGACCTAGAATTCCAAGAGCTGAACCACAGAAAAAGATTTCCAAGAGCTGAAAAATTTTAAAAAACTCTAGACGATTAAAAGCTTCAAAAATATCGTTTTCCTAAAATTTCTCTTAGTGTTAAAACAATTTTGGGTAGCTGATAGCTAAAAATGGATTGAAACCAAGCTTAGTTTGAGGTTTTTCTGGTTTGTTGCTGGGTTGTGAAGTTATTCTTCTAGGCTGTTTTCATCATTTTCTGGGCTAAAAAAAAAAGTAGTTGTTTATTGCTGATTCTGTGCTGCTGGTTGCTGATTCCTCACCTCTTTTCCCTTTCAATTTTCAGGTACTCATCCCTGAAGCTCACAATATGATATTCAATTGGAAACTGAGAAATGAAGCTAGAATTATGATGTTTAGATGCTAAACTTTTAGTTAATAGTCATTTTCATTCATACTTCCTGTATTTTATTCTTCTTAAACGACATGTGTTTCAGATGAGAATTTGATTTGATTTTGTTGAAATAATTGAACTCTGAACTTGTTAAATCCTATGTTAGAGTGTGAGTACGTAAATCATACTTTTCATGTTGTAATTAAGTGACAAAGGACTATCCTGAAGCTATTTTGTTTGGTTAGATTCTCCTTTTCTTTATGAAACAATTCTGGACAGGGGCTGCTACGTAGTATTAGGAGTTTTGGGGTGTGATAATAACTGAGTAGTGTTGAAATGAGATATTGTGACGACCCAAAGCGTTACCACCTATTTTTCACTTTTTCTGTGCTCCTGAGGCCTTGCAAACCTAATTTTTCGTTGCTTCGATTTGCGTGCGCTATCTAGGCGAGTAGCCGGAAAGCTTGTATGTGAAATTATATGAAAAATGATAAATTTTTGGTATTAAAATGAGTAAAGTTGACTTTGGTCAACATTTTGGCTAAACGAAGCCGGAACCGTGATTTGACGGTCCCGAAGGGTCCATAGAAAAATATGGGACTCGGGCGTATTCTCGGAATCAAAATCCGAGGTCCCGAGCCCGAGAAATGAATTTTTAAAAGAAATTTATTTTCTGAAAGTGTTAAGAAAATTTGAAATGAAAATTTATTAGAACGTGTTGGTATCGGGCCCATATTTTGGTTCCAGCGCCCGGTACAGGTCTTATATGTGTTTTAAGATATTTTTGTGAAATTTGGTTGAATTCGAACGTCGTTTGACGTGTTTCGGACTTAAAACTCTAAATTTGAAAGTTTATGAAGTTTGAAGAAAAACTAGTGATTTTGAGGTTTGCTTCCTTGTTTGATGTTATTTTGGCGATTTGATCGCGCGGTTAAGTTTGTAGGATGTTGTTGAGTTAGTGTACGTGTTTGATTAGGAGCCCTGAGGGCTTGGGAGTGTTTTCGGAGGAGTTTCGGTATGATTTCGGACTTAGGAAGGTTGCAGAAATGAGTTTCAGTTGTTGCAGACAATTTCTTCTTCGCGTTCGCGATGCCTCCATCACGTTCGCGAAGCTCCTCAATTTTCCTTCATCGCATTCTCAGCCCTTGCTTCACATTCACGTAGGGTCAAGTGACCCTGAGGGGCTTAGTCTTCTTTCCTCTTCACGTTCGCGATTGAATCCTCGCATTCGCGTAGTTCCCAACATCTTTTCATCACGTCCGCGTGTAGTACAACGCGTTTGTGTAGGCCAATTCATTGGACCCCCCAGTCTTTCTCTTCGTTCGCATCCTGCTCATCGCGAACGCGATAGTCTGTTGAGTCAACCCTTTGCGAACGCGACCTTGGTCCCGCAAACGCGAAGGGTAATTTTGCCCAGTTATTTAAAATGTTCAAAACAGAACAATGACAGAAAATTTTCATCAAATACACGAACCCTTTCTACTCCAAAGCTTCTAGGCAATTTTTAGAGCATTTCTTCACCAAAGCTTCTTGGGTAAGTATTGTTTAACTCGTTTTCTTCATTTTCCATCATCATCTATTGAAATAATCCTAGACCTAAAACATGTAATTTAGGGTAGAAATTGGCAAAATGAGTAAAGTTAGGGTTTTTCAATTCTTCTTGATTTAGACCTTGTTTTAGGGTCGAATTTGAAAACAAATTGTATATTCGGGCTTGTGGGGGAATGGTTGATATGAAATTGGTTTGAACCTCGTGTTTTGACCAAGCGGGTTCGGGGTCGATTTTTGGAATTTTGGGAAGAAAGCTTGGAAACCTATATTTAGGCTTTGGGTTTGATTTGTTTAGCCTATATTGATATTATAAAGTCCTTATTGTATTGATTTGATTGAGTTGGAGCTTAATTCGAAAGGGAAAGCGGTCGTTGTGGATTGATTTAGCCGTGGAAGTCGAGGTAAGTGTTTGGTTTAACCCTAGCTTGAGGGATTAGGAGTTGAGTCATAATTTCTACCTGTTTTATGTGGAGTACGACGTATGGGAATGGTGACGAATATCCATGCATCGGTGTCGAGCATGACCGTGAGTCTTAATTTGATAATTATACACTCTTGTTTGATCCTATGAAAATCTTGACTAAATATTGGTATTATTAATGTTAAGAAGAAGTTGAATAGGATTGGTTATAGCTGACTCTCCCTTGTCGGTATGTTTGACTTGTTGCTATTGTTCCCTTGCCGGGAAAATTATTGATTTGATTGTTCCCTTACCGGGAAAAGTATTAAATTGATTGTTCCCTTATCGAGCTCGTATTGTGTATTTTGTTGAAAGTAAAGGGAGCAGGTGGTATGCCTACCATAAGTGATATTGAAATGGGAAAGGGTGGTACGCCTACTACATGATATATTGAAATGGGAGCGAGTGGTACGCCTACCACACATGATATATTGAAATGGGAACGAGTGGTACGCCTATGACACCTGATATATTGGAATGGGAGCGGGTGGTAAGCCTACCACGAGATATTGAGAAATGGGATCGGGTTGCACACTTGCAACGAGATGAGTTGAATATGAAAGTTGCCTTGTTTATTCATTATTGCTAGAAGTTAAATTGTAGATGTACTTACCATTATTCCTGATATTTGTTCCTAACTGTTACCCCTAAAGCATGCTTCCCTCCCTAGTTTAAATTGTTACGTTCTTGCAATTTTTCATTGTATTCGTATATATATATGCACAGGTTTATGTGATGTCCAATCTAGCCTGGTCACTACTTCGCCGGGGTTAGGCTAGGCACTTACCAGCACATGGGGTCGGTTGTGCTGATGATACACTCTGTGCATTTTTGCACAGGTCCAGGTTTCTAGCAGCAGTAGTAGCAGCAGCTTTAGTTCAGGAGCATACCTTCAGTCCGGAGAGACCCGAGGTAGCCTTGCAGGCGTCCGTAGACCCGGCGTCTCCCTTCTATCCTTACATTAGACTGTCTTCTCTTTGTATTCGAGATAAACAAATTTATGTTTCTTTCAGACCTTGTATTTAGTATTTCTTAGATGTTCGTGAGCATGTGACTCCAGTTCTTGGGTAGAGATTATGTTGGAATTCAGTATCTTGTTTAGCTATTTAAATTTAAGACTTTCGCTTATTATTGTTGAGTTCTCATTGTTTAAATATTATTGTTGAAGGATTTTTTATCAAAGGAAAAGTAACTAAATTTGGATTGCCTATCTTCTACGAGTAGGTGCCATAACGACTCACAAGGGTGGGAAATTCAGGTCGTGACAAGTTGGGCTCAGACCGGCAATGATGCGGCTATGTCCGCAGATGCTTTGTGGTGGTTGGACAGGTTCACCAAGCTCTTCACTACCACATTCAGCGGTGCTTCTTCTGAGGACCCCCATGATTTCTTATATAGCTGCCACGAGGTTCTTTGGAAAATGGGCATTGTTGAGTCCAATGAAGTTGATTTTGCTGCATTTCGCCTATCTGGATCCGCCAAGACTTGGTGGATGGATTTCTGTTTAGCTAGACCAGCAAGATCGCCGTCTTTGACTTGGGATTAGTTTTCAGAGTTGTTCTCGGAGAAGTTTCTCCCCGTTACTCAGAGGGATGCTTATTGGAGGCAATTTGAACGCCTCCAGCAGGGTTCTATGACGGTCACTCAGTATGAGACCAAGTTTATCGATCTAGCTCGCCATGCTCTTCTCATACTCCCCACTGAGAGGGAGAGAGCGAGGAGATTTATTGATGGTTTGATCTAGCCTATTCGTCTCCAGATGGCCAGAGAGGCGGGGAATGGTATTACTTTTCAGGAGGCGGCCAATGTGGCCCGGAGGATCGAGATGGTATTGCCATAAGGGGGTGGTCATAGAGCAGACAAGATAACCCGTCAGTCAGGCCGATTCAGTGGTGCCTCATTTGGAGGCAGGGATTCTTATGATAGGGGCCAGCCTTCTAGGCCCTTCCAGTCAGCCCTCCATGTTTCTCAGGGTGCCCCAGGTGATCGCGGTTTCCGTGGCCATCATTCTGATCAACAGCTATTTAGTGCACCATCAGCTCCCATCAGTGCGTCGCCGCTTCAGAGTTTTCAGGGCCGTCCATTGAGGGCTTGTTTCACTTATGGCGACACGAGGCACATTGCTAGGTATTTCCCTCGAGCTTCGAGCAGTTCTCAGTAGCAGGGTCCCCGTCCTATGATTCAGGCACCAGATGTTCCACAGGCGGCCCAACCAGCTAGAGGCGGGGGTAGAGGTACTAGTGGTGGAGGCAGAGGTCATAGAGGTGGAGCTCAGACCGCAAGGGACGGAGGTCAGCTAGTAGCAGATCGACCTAGGGACATAGTTTAGGGTAGTGGGGGTTAGCCTCGTTGTTATGCTCTTCGGGCTAGGCCCGAGGCTGAGGCTGAGGCTTTAGATGCAATCATTACAGGTATGGTTCTAGTTTGTGATCGAGATGCTTCGGTACTATTTGATCCAAGGTCTACATATTCATATGTTTCATCTTATTTCGTACCATGCTTGGCCATGCCTACTGATGCTTTGGGTATTCCTGTGTATGTGTCTACGCCGGTGGGTGACTCTATCGTGGTCGATCGAGTCCATCGTTCATGTATTGTAGTTATTGGGGGGTCCTGAGACCCGTGTAAACTTATTGCTCTTAGATATGGTTGACTTTGATATCATTTTGGGTATGGACTAGTTATCAACCTATCACGCTATCTTGGATTGCCATGCCAAGACTGTGACCTTAGCGTTGCCCGATATGCCTCGTTTAGAGTAGAGGGGCACTCCATGCTATTCTACCCGCAGTGTCATTTCGTACGTGAAGGCTCGACGTATGGTCGAGAATGGGTGTCTAGTCTATTTGGCCTATGTTCGTGATTCCAGTGCTGAGGTTCCTCCTATAGATTCTGTGCCTATTGTTCGGGAGTTTTCAGATGTTTTCCCTTCAGTACTGACGGGTATGCCACCCGATAGGGACATTGATTTCTTTATTGATTTGGCTCTAGGCACTCAGCCCATTTCTATCCCGCCATATCGTATGGCTCCGCCGGAGCTGAATGAGCTAAAGGACCAATTGCAGGATTTGCTAGAGAAAGGTTTTATCAGACCTAGTGTTTCTCCTTGGGGCGCGCTAGTGTTATTTGTCAAGAAGAAGGACGGATCGATGTGTATGTGCATAGATTATTGGCAGTTGAATAAGGTAACGATTAAAAATAAGTATCCACTGTCGAGGATTGATGATTTGTTCGACCAGCTTCAGGGTGCCAGGGTATTTTCCAAGATTGACTTGAGATCTGGCTACCATCAGTTGAGTATTAGGGCATCCGATGTCCCTAAGATAGCTTTCCGTACACGGTATGGGCATTATGAGTTCTTGGTCATGTCATTTGGGTTGACCAATGCCCCAGCAACATTCATGGAGTTGATGAACCGAGTGTTCAGGCCATATTTGGACATGTTCGTAATAGTCTTTATTGATGATATTTTGGTGTACTCCCGTAGATAGGAGGAGCACGAGCAACACCTTAGAGTGGTTCTTCAAAATTTGAGGGATAGTCAGTTATATGCCAAGTTCTCCAAGTGTGAGTTCTGGCTGAGTTCAGTAGCATTTCTAAGGTCACGTTATATCAACAAAGGGTATTTAGGTGGACCCGAAGAAGATTGATGCAGTCAAGAGCTGGCCTAGACCAGTATCAGCTATGGAGATTCGGAGTTTCTTGGGGTTTGCAGGCTACTATCGATGGTTTGTGGAGGAATTTTCATCTATTGCAGCCCCGATGACCAGATTGACCCAGAAGGGTTCCCAGTTCAGATGGTCGGATGTGTGCAGGGCGAGCTTTCAGAAGCTCAAGACAGCTCTAACTACGGCACCGGTGTTGGTTTTGCCCACAGGATCATGGCCTTATACAGTCTATTGTGATGCTTCTCGTATTGGGCTTGGTGTAGTGTTGATGCAAGATGGCAAGGTTATTGCCTATGCTTCGAGGCAGTTGAAGATTCATGAGAAGAATTATCCAGTGCATGATTTAGAGTTGGCAGCTATTGTTCACGCCTTAAAGATTTGGAGGCACTATTTGTATGGTGTGGCATGTGAGGTGTTCACAGACCACAAGAGTCTTCAATACTTGTTCAAGCAAAAATATTTGAATTTGAGGCAGAAGAAGTGGTTGGAGTTGTTGAAAGATTATGATATCACCATTTTATACCATCCGGGGAAGGCCAATGTGGTGGCCGATGCTTTGAGTAGGAAGTCAGCTAGTATGGGCAGTCTTGCTTATATTTTAGTCAGTCAGAGGCCGCTTTCTTTGGATGTTCAGGCCCTAGCAAATCAGTTCGTGAGACTGGATGTTTCTGAGCCCAGTCGTGTGTTGGCTTGCACTGTCGCTCGTTCTTCATTATTGGAGCATATCCGTGATCGGCAGTTTGATGATCCCCATTTGTGTGTCCTTAGGGACACGGTGCAGCGTGGAGGTGCTAAAAAGGTTACCTTAGATGCGGATGGAGTTTTGAGATTGCAAGGGCGAGTTTGCGTGCCCAATGTGGATGGGCTTCGAGAGTTGATTTTAGCGGAGGCCCATAGTTCAAGGTACTCTATTCATCCAGGCGCCGCAAAGATGTATCAGGACTTGCGGCCATATTATTGGTGGCGCAGGATGAAGAAGGATATTGTTGTATATGTGGCTCGTTGTTTGAACTGCTAGCAGGTTAAGTATGAGCATCAGAGGCCTGGTGGTTTATTTTAGAGGATTGAGCTTCCTGAGTGGAAGTGGGAGAGGATCACTATGGACTTCGTTACCGGACTTCCGTTGACTCGGAAGGAGTTCAATACGATATGGGTTAGTGTTGATAGGTTGACCAAGTCAGCACATTTCATTCCTGTGACAGTCTCCTATTCATCCAAGAGATTAGCTGAGATTTATATCGGGATATTGTTCGCCTTCATGGTGTGCCGGTATCTGTCATTTTGGACCAGGGTACGCAATTTACCTCGCGCTTTTGGGGCGCAGTTTGGCGAGAGTTGGGCACACGGGTTGAGTTGAGCACAACATTTCATCCTCAGATGGACGGTCAGTCTGAGCGGACTATTCAGATCTTGGAGGATATGCTCCGGGCTTGTGTTATTGACTTTGGAGGTTCGTGGGATCAGTTCTTGCCTTTAGCGGAGTTTTTCTACAACAACAGCTACTAGTCGAGCATCCAGATGGCTCCTTATGAGGCTTTATATGGTAGGCAGTGTCGGTCTCCGATTGGGTGATTTGAGCCGGGAGAGGCTCGATTGATAGGCACGAATTTGGTTCAGGAGGCCTTGGACAAGGTCAAGATCATTCAAGATAGGCTTAGTTCGGCTCAGTCGCGGCAAAGGAGTTATGCAGACCGTAAGGTTCGGGATGTAGCTTTCATGATTGGTGATCAGGTCTTGCTCCGGGTGTCGCCTATGAAGGGCGTGATGAGATTTGGGAAGAAGGGCAAGATTAGCCTTAGGTTCATTGGACCATTTGAGATCCTTGATCGAGTGGGAGAGGTGGCTTACAGACTTGCATTGCCGCCTAGTTTATCAGCCGTGCACCTAGTTTTTCAAGTATCCATGCTTCGGAGGTATCACGACGATCTAGCTAACGTATTTCAGCACTGTCTAGTTGGACAAGGATTTATCTTATGAGGAGGAGCCGGTAGTTATTCTAGATCGGCAAGTTCGTTAGTTGAGATCCAAGAGCCGATACTCCTTTCTTTTGTCCGATCGAGAACGAACGGTTGTTTTAGAGGTGGAGAATGTGACGACCCAAAGGGTCATCACCTCTTTTCTCTCTCTTTCCGTGATCTCGAGGCCTTGAAAACCTTATTTTTATTTGCCTCTATTTACGTGCACAGTCCGGGCGAGTAGCTGGAAAGCTTGTATGTGAAATTTTGTGAAAAATGCTAAAATTTTGGTATTAAAATGAGTAAAGTTGACTTTGATCAATGTTTTGGGTAAACGGACCCAGACCCATCATTTGACGGTCCCGTAGGGTCCGTAGAAAAATATGGGACTCGGGCGTATGCCCGGAATCGAAATCCGAGGTCCCGAGCCCGAGGAATGAATTTTTAAAAGAAATTGTTTTTTTGAAATTGTTAAGAAAATTTGAAATGAAAATTTATTAGAACGTGTTGGTATCGGGCCCATATTTTGGTTCTGGTGCCCGATACAGGTCTTATATGTGTTTTAAGATATTTCTGTGAAGTTTGGTTGAAATCGGACGTCGTTTGACGTGTTTCGGACTTAAAACTCTAAATTTGAAAGTTTATGAAGTTTCAAGAAAAACTAGTGATTTTGAGGTTTGATTACTTGTTTTTGATGTTATTTTGGCGATTTGATCGTGCGGTTAAGTTCGTAGGATATTGTTGAGTTAGTTTACGTGTTTGGTTAGGAGCTCTGAGGGCTTGGGAGAGTTTTCGGATGATTTCGGACTTAGGAAAGTTGCAGAAATGAGTTTCAGTTGTTGCAGACAATTCCTTCTTCGCGTTCGCGACGCCTCCATCGCGTTGGTGAAGCACCTCAATTTTCCTTCATCGCGTTCGCAGCCCTTGCTTCGCATTCGCTTAGGGTCAATTGACCCTGAGGGGCTTAGTCTTCTTTCCTCTTCGCGTTCGCGATTGAATCCTCGCGTTCGCGTAGTTCCCAACATCTCTTCATCGCGTTCGCGTGTAGTACAATGCGTTCGCGTAGGCCAATACCCTGGACCCCCCAGTCTTTCTCTTCGCGTTCGCATCCTGCTCATCGTGAATGCGATGGTCTGTTGAGTCAACCCTTCGCGAACGCGACCTTGCTCCCGCGAACGCGAAGGGAAATTTTGCCCAGTTATTTAAAATGTTCAAAACAGAACAGTGACGGAAAATTTTCATCAAATACACGAACCCTTTCTTCTCCAAAGCTTCTAGGCGATTTTTAGAATATTTCTTCACCAATGCTTCTTGGGTAAGTATTGTTTAACTCGTTTTCTTCATTTTCCATCATCATCTATTGAAATCCTAGACCTAAAACATGTAATTTAGGGTAGAATTGGGAAAATGGGTAAAGTTATGGCTTTTCAATTCTTCTTGATTTAGACCTCGTTTTGGGGTTGAATTTGAAAATAAATTATATATTCGGGTTCGTGGGGGAATGAGTGATATGAAATTGGTTCGAACATCGTATTTTGAGCAAGCGGGCCCGGGGTCGATTTTTGAAATTTTGGAAAGAAAGCTTGGAAACCTATATTTAGGCTTTGGGTTTGATTTTTTTAGCCTATATTTATATTATAAAGTCTTTATTGTATAGATTTGATTGAGTTGGAACCAAATTCAAAAGGGAAGGCGGTCGTTGTGGATTGATTTAGATGTGGAAATTGAGGTAAGTGTTTGGTTTAACCCTAGCCTGAGGGATTAGGAGTTGAGTCATAATTGCTACCTGTTTTGTGTGGAATATGACGTATGGGCATGGTGACGAGTATCCATGCGTCGGTTTCGAGCATGACCATGAGTCTTAATTTGATAATTGTACACTCTTGCTTGATCCTATGAAAATCTTGACTGAATATTAGTATTATTAATGTTAAGAAGAAGTTGAATAGGATTGGTTATGGCTGACTCTCCCTTGTCGGGATGTTTGACTTGTTGCTATTGTTTCCTTGCCGGGAGAAGTATTGATTTGATTGTTCCCTTGCCGGGAAGAGTATTAAATTGATTGTTCCCTTGCCGGACTCGTATTATGTTGAAAGTAAAGGGAGCGGGTGGTACGCCTACCACAAGTTATATTGAAATGGGAGCGGGTGGTACGCCTACCACATGATATATTAAAATGGGAGCGAGTGGTACGCCTACCACACATGATATATTGAAATGGGAGCGAGTGGTACGCCTATCACACCTGATATATTGGAATGAGATCGGGTTGCACGCCTGCTACGAGATGAGTTGAATATGAAAGTTGCCTTGTTTATTCATTATTGCTAGAAGTTAAATTGTAGATGTACTTAACATTATTCCTGATATTCGTTCCTAACTGTTACCCCTGAAGCATGCTCCCCTCCCTAATTTAAATTGTTATGTTCTTGCTATTTTTCGTTGTATTCGTATATATATCTGCACAGGTTTATGTGATGTCTAGTCTAGCCTCGTCACTACTTCGCCAGGATTAGGCTAGGCACTTACCAGCACATGATATCGTTGTGCTGATGCTACACTCTGTGCATTTTTGCATAGGTCTAGGTTTCGAACAGCAGCAGCTTTAGTTCGGGAGCATACCTTCAGTCCGGAGAGACCCGAGGTAGCCTTGCAAGCGTCTGCAAGTCTGACATCTCCCTTCTATCCTTACATTAGACTGTCATCTCTTTGTATTCGGGATAAACAGATTTACGTTTCTTTCAGACCTTGTATTTAGTATTTCTTAGATGTTCGTGAGCATGTGACTCTAGTTCTTGGGTAGAGATTATATTGGAATTCAGTATCTTGTTTAGCTATTTAAATTTAAGACTTCCGCTTATTATTGTTGACTTCTCATTGTTTAAATATTATTATCGAAGGATTGTTTATCAAAGGAAAAGTAACTAAATCTGGCTTGCCTAGCTTCTACGAGTAGGCGCCATCACGACTTCCGAGGGTGGAAAATCCGGGTCGTGACAGATACTGTGAGATTTGAACTGGTTTAATATCTTTTGAGTGTGTTTTCTTTTGGTTATAGCCATGGTTATGCCTGTTGAAGGTTGGTAGTTTATGTATGGATTCAAATTAGTATGTGATTTTCTGATTTTGGACCTGAACCTTATTGGGGTTTTTGAGTGTGAATTGATCTTAACTTTCATGCATCACTTATTCAATTTTACTCATGCACAAATGAATTTTGGTTTACATTGATTTTGGTAGTACGTTATTTGGTGTCGTTTATTTTCATACATAAGTTCTTAAGTATTTAAAGGATTGTGAGCATGATTTGAGTTTAAGACCAAATTTGAAGGTCCATGAGTTTTGATGCCTGCACTCATTTATTTTTTCAGAAAGTTTAAGGTTTTGAAAGGGGATCCTTAATATTTTTCTTATCACATGATTCAATTGGATTGTCAAAATAGAGGAGTATACAGTCTCTTAAGAATGTGAAAATTTGAGTTTAGTTTTATTGTTATTTAATTGCTCTAAAAAATCTGTTTTAAAATATGGTCCTTTTGTAGCTGGTTTTATATTTGCATATATTTAAATTATCAAAATGCATGATCCACACTCCTGCTTCTGAAAGCTTTTGGGCCTTCAGGGATTTGATCCCTGGGCCAGTACTTCGCTGCCTCCCCTTGTCCAGGACTGGGCCTAATTTGGGCCCAAGGTTTTGAAAATCCTGGGTCGTTATTTTCTCTTTTGGTTTAATTGTTTTGAATTTGAAATGTGAGCAGTCGACCCCTCGAGTTAAGTGGTGGATTCGAGCTAAGGATTTCTGCAAAATTGAAATGGTCCTTGTTCGGATCTAGGCTTGATCTTGGGGGCCCAAACCTGCTGTTCCTTTTAAATGTTATTTTTTCCTATTGGGCTGCCAGTTTATTGGTGCTGGGCCCAGCCCCCCTCTTGTTAAAGTAATTAGCTTTTTTCATGAAAATTAATTAGAATTTTAGCTATAGTTAGTGTTATTTACTTAAGTCCTTCAATTAGATTGGAAGTCAATCATAGTAGACAATAATAGATCATTGGCTCTCCGAATTTTAGTTCGAATATCCTTTAAAAATGAAATTGAGGTGCGCCGCGCCAAATAAAATCACAAATTGCGTGACCATCTCTAATTATTTTCTTTAAAATATTTAGAACTCGGGACGTGCTATTTAGCGAATTTCATGGCCCCCGCAAAGTCAATAACGCGTTAGTTGCTTTAGGTGCGTCTTTGAATAATATTACCTTCTTAAACTCGGGTGTGCATTTCATGTGACCCAAATCCAAATCCTACAACGTTAAATAAAATGTGTTTCCGATTGCGGGTGCATTTCATGTGACGCGATCCAAAGACACGTTTTAAACGACGTTCAATCTTCCTTAAAAATTAATTAAAAGAGGTAACTAATTTAGAATTGCACTATAGGTTGAAACATGTATTAAAATCAGGTAAGAGGCCAATTATAATAGTTTAAGCGACCGTGCTAGAACCACGGAATCCGGGCGTGCCTAACACCTTCCACCGGGTTAACATAATTCCCTAGTCAGAATTTATGGTTCGCAAACTTCACTTGGAAAGTCAAAAATTTCCTCGATTTGGGATTCAAAACAAACCGGTGACTTGGGATACCAAATAAACTATCCCAAATGGCGACTCTGATAAATAAATAATCTCATTTCGAATAATGTCACTTAAATTGGAAAAACTCCTTTATACGCTATCCTTCCGGGGGTGGTGTGTGAAAAAATGAGGTGTGACAGATGCATATCAAAGCAATACAATACTCTGTTTCTCTCATACTCTCTTGTTCATTAGTTTATTTCATAACTTTACTCTCACTCACTCACTTCGAGGGCGACCTAGCTCGAGGGCTGAATTGCATTTCAATACTGGTTTGCTTTACTCTGTTATTTATTTTGACTATTAATCATCATACTTATCAACCGGTGCTAGATGAAATTACATATCCTTAATATCACTTCTAAGTTTAATTGTTATCCGATTTTAAGGGTAAACGATTCATGTTCAAGCATGTTATAGCATGATCTATTCGTCAACATGTGAGGTTTGAAAAATAAACACCAAAATAATAACAACAAAGGAAAAGCGTACGCGTAACCAAACTTTTCCATATTGAATAATATTGATGTTCGGTATGGTTCACAAATCACTACAAAAAAAATTGAAATTAGTTATGAAATTCATCGCTAATCTTTCGCTAAATCGCTTGGAGCTAACATTATTTTTAAATAGTCTGTCGCTATTCTGTCACTAAATACGATTAGTGATAAATTTTTCTATATAACTACAGAATTTGTCTGTCGCTAGTTCCTGTTGTTTTAGTAGTGAAGTCATGCGAGATAATTATCTCATCAGCATACGTAATACAAAAAACATTTATTTAGAAAAATTGTCTTACGTATCACGAGAAAGAAGAGAAATCTCATAATTATATGCTCAAGACTCTCGTTATTCATTAACATGATATGAAGTTTCGTTCGCTAACGGATAAATGTTTGAAAATTTTGTGTGGAGAAGAATTTTGACAAAACATTCGAAGAATTAACGTAAATTTGAACTACTCAGAGTTTCATTTGTAAGATCTAACTCAATGAAAATTAAATTTTACTGAACAAATTGATAATTTAATATTAAAAGTCAATTAAACAAAGACAAAATTAAAAATGTTAATTCCTTTGAAAGTTAAAACCGGAAGCAGAATTGATTTAGAACTAAACTAAAAAATGCAGACCGACGGATTTAGGGAAGCACCGGATCATAAGGGTTAATTTTACACAGTCATTACCATATATGCCGTGACCTGCTCCTAATCGCATACATAAATTTTACCGATTACGTCAAAATTATTTAAAACTAAACAATAATAGAAAAAGTACAAAATGTGATTGGGTAAGGTGGAGCTTGGTCGTGTTGTCTTGTACCATTGAAACAAGTTGGTTTCTTGGTTTCTTCTTCCTTCCGTTGAACCAACCAACCAACCAACCGCTTCATCATGGAAGAGAACACCGCTCTTGACCACTTCATGGACTTCAAATACATAATATATTGAGGTGCAGCCTTTACCATTCGTGGGGTCCACTCCAACACGTTACGTTACATACATGAACGAGGCCTAACACAGAGCCAAATACATTATTGTACATTCATTATATCATTTGTTATAAGATAAGTTACAAGCTATGTTTTAAATGGCAGAATAGGAACTCGTCTGAGGCTCGTCCGGGACAGAACACTCATAAAACGCTTCTGAGCTTATTTTTGGAGCTTAGTTTCATGAGATTTATGCATCGGCTATAGGGGCTTACGCCCCAAACATGCCCAACGGCCAACATACTGGGCCCGCATAATAGAAATTTATGCAATTGCATATAACTAACCTTGTAAATCTTCAAATTTTATTAACAAATCGTTGACTATTCAAAATTACTTTTTTTTTAATCATAAATCATTAAGTTTATGTCATAATTAAAATAAAATTATTGCACGCTCCACTAAGACTGCTATGATAGTTAATTTTAAATAAATCTTTTATTTAAAACTTATTTATTTATTAACTTTTGTCATGTCTTTACTATATAATAGTCCATAATTTTTTTATAAATATTTTTCTAAATATTTATTTTTTGTGTTTACGAGATACAATACTTATTAATTTAGTAGTTCAGTATTAGCTAGTAACTATTTACAAATAATAAGTTATCATGATATTGTATGGTGAATTACGTGTCACTTTATTAACTTGTTGAAACTTAAAAATAAATGATGCTAGAAAATCATATTTAAATTGTGAATTATATTTTTATATAAATTCTCTTTCAAATAGAAAACATATTAAATAAAAGGAGTATTTTAAGAAAAATATCAAATTATAATATCGAAATTCTTTCAAGATTCATTACTCCTTAAGAGATACATATAAGATTTCGTATCGAATACATTACTTTTGATGTTTGAGTTGTAACAATGTTGTAACTAATTTGTATATTATGATATTTGTCATACTTTTCTTATTATTCATAGTTGAATTATAATTTATAAATATTTTAAATAGATTACTATTTGTTATAATTTTGTAATTTTAATGTAATTTTTATAATTATTTTTTATTTTATACTATCTTAAAATTCTTGAAATTAGTAAAATTTAAAGACCCGTGGTACTTACGCCCCATGTCTCAGGACTTACACCTCGCTTCGTTAGAGGTAAAACACCTCGCCTCACGCCCGCGCCTTTTAAAACATTAGTTATAGTTATAAGATAGGAAATAAGGAATCTGCAAGTTATAACTGCTTTCAAAAAATAATAGTTACGCAAAATATTTTTTTTGATATATTAATATATAATGTACATATTTTATACATATGTTTTAGTATATCTGACTAGCAAGTATGGTTATTTTTTGGTGATCGATCAAAATATGTAACTTATCCTTGAATTTATGGTTTCTTACGTGTTAAAGTCCCATATTGGATTGGTGCGAGGCAATTTGTTTCCTCATATGGTATTGGTCAAATTGATATTTATTTTTAAATTAATTTAATTTGTTATATATGTAAATATTATTTTTTTTAAAAGATTATTTAGTGAATATTTTCGGCACAACTATCCTAGATCGATGATGGATGACGATCCTTTGTCGAATGATGTATTTTCTACTGCCGTTATAGATGTACTTAGGGGTGTACAAACGAAACCGACAAACCGCACCAACCCGATAATTCGAGTCAAATCGAAAAAAAATCCGATCATGATTTTGTGTTAGAAGAAAAAATCCGACCATAATTGGTTTGATTTGGTTTTAACTAAAGAAAGTCAAACCGAAACCAAACCAACCCGACATTATATATATAGAAATTTTAGATATATTTAATATATAAATATACTTATTATGATGTAATTTATAAATATTTCTTAAAAAGATTCATAATTACTTTTTAAGGCATTACTTCAAGGTTGGACTTAGAACTTGTAAATGTTTCAATAAATTTTATAACCATTAACATTAGTAAATAATATAATACTAACAAAAGTCCAAACCAAAATCAAATCAATACTAAAGCTAACAAAAGACATTCAATTCAATATTACGAACGGGAATGTATTGAATATTTATTTTATTTTTTGCAATAATTTAGATAAAAATGCATAACCTATTTTTATTTTTTCTTTAGCGTTTAGTCATGTAATTAATAATCCCTTATTAGTATACTTATTTTAGCATGATTTAGCACTTTTAGATTATGTTTATTTTTATTATGACTTTTTAATTAGGAATATTCATATTACATAATTTTATTGACTTTATTGTTGAATATTTTAGGATAATGCATGACATATCTCATATTTTGTACTTATTTTCTCGAAAAATACTTTAAATAGTTATATCTTACTAGGATTAAAGATAAAATATTTTGAGCACAATTTATATGTTTTGTTCTACGAAGATTTTATCGGGAAAAAAATCCGAAAAAATCCGAATAACCCGAGAAAATCCGAGAGCGAAAAACCCAAGTTTTATTGGTTTGGTTTGGTGTTTAAATTTAATAACCCGACACAACTGGTTTGGTTTGGTAATTGTAAAATCCGAACCAACCCGACCTATGTACACCCCTAGATGAACACTCTATATATATATCATACTATATATTTGATGTTATTATTATAAATTGTGAGTGCAATGCATCTTATGCTGAATTTAATATATAAATTCAGCTGACTCATTTTCTTTCTCGTTTGCTTTTGTCTATCCAAACTAATACAGTCAAAATTTTAATGACTCCATTCAATCGCTAACAGACAAGATGATTCAAAACAAAATCACTAATAGACAAAACAACCTCGACCTTCCTTGGAATGTTTTGGAACTTATATGTTGCACATAATTAAATTTTGAGTTTTCAAGATTTCACTATTTATCGTATGATATCACAGTTTACACGTGTGGTTGGCTTAAATTACAAGGTGGTTTTCACATTATGTAATTTTTAATAGGACCAGGTTTATTTTTTAAGTTAGTACTTAGTTTAAGTTGAAGGAAAGCAAAGCATAGAGCCAAAGAAATTAAAAAAAAAAAAAAAAGAGAAAACCTAGAATTAAGGTTTAGCCCGATATGTGTTATATAGGTAACAATACCGGTGCTATTGTTTCCCTTATTTTTGTTTTTCTTAATTATTGTATTTTTCTTTTCTTTTATTAATAAAAACTAGCCTAGGCACTTGTTAAAAAAAAAAAAAAGCTACTTAGCTGTGTCTGAGCTGTAATGTTTGGAACGTCGCCAACACCAAATGGAACTAGCTTTTCTGTCAACCGACTTTCTGGCTTGAAGTTAATTTTAAAAAAAAGAAGATAAAATCTTCAAAAAGATCGATTGCGTACACCGTCGAACATAGTTGTTTTGTTTGACTTGTTTGGAAAGAAAGGAAAGTGAAGAAAGTATACACCGTGTTTTCTTTGGAACGTCGAACCATGAGATATATATATATATATATATATATATATATATATATATATAAAAAACTGGATGAGTATAACACGTGCTAGTACGAGCCCCATATTTATATTTTAAAATGAGTAGTTTTTTCAGCGATTTGAAATGTCATTAGGATATGAAGCAGTCGCGGAGCCACATACACCCAAGGGGTGTCACCTACACCCATTCGTCGGAAAATTACACTGTTTAGTTAGGTAATAAAATATGTATATATATTATATAATGACACCCCTTGACTTCTTGGTAAGTTTATTTTTTATATCTGACTCCCTTTAATGAATATTCTGGCTCTGCCACTGATATGAAGTATGCTGATACTGCAATCGCAGAAAATACAATTGAATGCAAGCATTAATTTTTCCTTTTTTAGCTTTGATATTACAAATGATTAAATCATAATATTAGTTGAGCATATCGTTTCCCCGACTGACTAATAGCCTGTTTGGCCAAACTTATTTTTGATCAAAAGTATTTTTTTTTTTTGCCAAAAACACTTTTGGCCAAAAATTGAGGTGTTTGACCAAGCTTCTGAAAGGAAAAAAGTGCTTTTGAGGAGAAGCAGAAGCAGTTTTGGAGAAGCATAAAAAAGTAGCTTCTCTCCAAAAGTACTTTTTTGAGAAGCACTTTTGAGAAAAATACATTAAAAGCAGTTTTTTAAAGTTTGGTCAAACACTAATTGTTGCTGAGAAGTTCTTTTCAAACTAATTAGCCAAATACAAACTGATTCTCACCAAAAATATTTTTGAAAAAAATACTTTTAAACAAAATTACTTCTCAAAATAACCTGATTTTTTCAGCTTGTATAAGAATTGGATAGAAAAAAGAGAAAAGATCCAATGTACTCACCATACTCTCCTCGTAAGGAAAGCCTTGACAAAACTGCTAGTTTGACATGTAACGATATCTCAATATTCAGCACTATCTGTCACTGTCAAACCATATAAAAATGGATTTTTTGTTTTATCATTCTCTTGTTTCTTACAATAGCAACGAATGAAAGCCGAATCACAGAGACATGCATTTATCTTGGAGACACGGGGTTTTTGGGGAAAGACATCAATATTCTACCAAGTAAAAATATCTATTTATTTGTTTTGTCCACAGTTTGTAGCAGCTTTCAAAGAAAGAAACATTGAACATATTGTGGTATTAACAATAGAAAAATAATGATATATCAAGATTTTTATAGTTGATGGTATTTACTCCAAAATGCAACAAGAAAGACTATGAATTGGCTAATAAGTCTAGACCAACATTTTCAAAAACCAAATAATCATCAAGACGACCAAAATATAGCTTTGACCATACCCAAGCCTCGGAGTACTTGCACAATGTTATTCATCTACGTCCACTTAAAATGGATGTTCATTTAGAGGCATCTATAACATGAAGGAGATCTCTCCGAGTAAACAATATACAAGAATCAATATCGAGGGAAATCATATTTTATGTCGACAACAAGGACATAAAATTTTTACACCACTTCTATCTTAATATATCCGGACCGAGTAATCCATGATCCAACTTTCTCAGATCAGAACATGCTGGGTAATTAGACTTCTTCTAAGGTAACATTTTAGCATAAAATGTATTTTTGACTAGAGAGTATACAATTAAAGAAGGATCTCTCGCTAATTCCGGTGATAAAAAGATAAAGTAGTGAATAAAGGTTCTTTACCACAAGAAACAAAAGAAATAGATCAAAGTATAAAGAATATAACGACAGAGAGAAAGGAACTTTTGTAGCTATCTATTACCACATTAATCAAACGGAGCAGATTAACATATACTACGTATCTTCACTGGATCTTGTGAAACCAAGAAGAAGAGAAAGCTTAGCTCTTTGAAGAAATTACCATTGTAATGCCACAAAACTACCAAAGCAAGTTGGAGGCGTATGAAAACTACACCCCTAATAAGCTAAGATTCCTCAAAATGTAGACAATATTTGATAATAGGTGAATTTAACTATAATTGGGTCCTAATTAACCACCTTCTTGTAGAGTTTTGATGATAAAAGTGATAAGAAAATGCTCTGATTAGTGCTTTTCATGCTTTGCAGGTGATGCATGACAAGAGAAGGCTATGGAGTACTTTTGGGGTCAAATATGGAGAAAAAGAGGCCAATCGTAAAATTCCGTCAAGTAAACCACGCGAAAAAGCTCAAGTCAGAACTGGAAGAGCACTGCCGCGGTTCCACCGCGACCGCAGCAGAACCGCGGTGGAAGATGGCTGCAGGCAAAGTGAGAATCAGAGAGCATGTTTGGCCGCGGTTTGACCGCGATCGCGGCAGAACCGCGGCGGGAGCGGAAAACTTCAGGGACTAAAGTGTAAAACACGAGATTTTTAGCCCAAAACCCTATTTTAAACACAAAACTTCGCCCAAGAGAGGCATGTATTGTTTTGAAGAGTATTTTTGGCAAGGGAAACAATTGTGAGAAATCACCAAAAATATCTTTCTTCTTTTCTTTGATTTTTCTTGCAAGTTCTATGATGAATATTATTTTAGTTTGTTTACCCATAGTTATGAGTAGCTAATTCCTTTGTCTGAGGTTTTGATGGAACCTATTGGGGGATGAACTTCTTGTTTATGTGAATACAAATTGCTAGTTTCAATCTCTATTTGTTCAACTATGTGTTTGTTGTAGTTAATTGACAGGATCCTCAATTAGCTGTAGCTATTTAGTGTGCATAACTCGGGAGAGAGTGTATATTTAGGTAATTGTTGAACAACACCACTCCCAAAGTATATGGGGGATCAATAACTGAGGGTTTAAAGGTGGGATTAGGGATAACGAAGCCTTGGGTGTAATCTAAAGTGAACTGTGTTAATTAAAGCAAACTAGTGTATCTCGGGAGAGTGCAACTAGTAAATTACTGTGATTACTTGGGAGAGATTTACGGTAAGAAGAGCGTTCATGATTGATAGAGATGTGTTGGTAAATTTGTATGAAGCATAAACAGAAGGGAATCCATCAATAGGGGAAATCATTACCTTAACGTTTTCTCCTTATTGTTTACAACCTTAGCACCCCTAGTTTACAACTGTTTATTTCCTTGCAATATTAGTTATTAAAGACACCATCAACTGTGATTCTCTACGTTTGGGAAATTGATTCTAAATAGTTTAGTAGGTCTAAAGATAATGATTGATACGTTAATTCCCTGTGGGATTCGACTCTGGGCATAATACCCCGTATTATATTTGCAATGCCTGCTTAGTTTTTTTATAGACACAGTTGAGCGTGATCAAATTTTGGCGCCTTTGCCGGGGAGTTAACGAAATTATGAATTACCATTGACAGAAATACAAAATTTTTTAGTGTAGTCAGTTTGCTCTCTACCCAATTTTTCATTGAAATTTTGACGGTTGTTGATCTGGTCGCACATGTGTATGCCTAAAAATTCTATGAGGACTGAAGAACTACTTGAAGGACTCTCAGACCCCCAAAAAATATTCCGGACATTGAACCGTGCCAACAAAAGACTTCAACAATCCCAACAAACACACAAACTCAAAATTGACATGGGAGACGTAAACGGCCCCAACAGAAACGTCAGGAACCAGCAAGCTGACTTAAATGCCAGAGAAGTGGCACCTCCTGTGCCTGAAGGTGCACTATATGACTGGGCACAACCCACAGCTGACAATCTGGCCACTGCCATTGTTGTGCCCACAATACAAGCTGAATCATTCCAGATCACAAATAACATGCTGCACTTGTTGTAAAACAAGGGACTCTTTTCTGGTCCACAAATAAAAGACCCTCAGCAGCACTTGAAGAACTTCCTATCTATCTGCAAAACTCAAAGGCAGCCCAACGTGACTCCAGAAGCAATCAGGCTGTTATTGTTTCCATTCTTGGTGACAGGAGCTGCGCAGGTTTGGCTAAACTCACTCCCCATAAACTCTATAGAAACTTGGGATGAGTTAGTCAA
>MU721805.1:5202-27900 GCA_026770625.1 Nicotiana glauca
TGTATTTTTGTATTTTACTCTTGTATTTATTATTCCTTGTATTGTCCTTGTATTTCCTTTTAATTTTTCTGATTTTCTAAAATTAAAGAGTAATTATTTTCTATTTTTGGTATTTTCTAATTGATACAAATAGATGATATTTGATTTTCTTCGTTTGTTTTTTTTTCAAAAATTAGAAAAATCCTGGTATTTCCACACAATTATCAGCAAATTTTCACAAGAAATTCAAAATCATTTTTGCATGTATTTTGGAATAATTTGCTTAGGGCAAAAATCACGTGCTCACACTATCTTTTTAGGATCCATCACAATCTCATTTTTAGACACAATATTCCCGAAGAATGCCACTAAGTCTAGCGAAACCTCACACTTAAGAACTTGGCATAAAGCTAAATATCCTTTAATTTCTGTAACACAATTTTTTGGGTGTGATCCCTTTGTTCTTCGTGGTTACGAGAATATTCTAAATCATCATCGATAAATAGTATGACATATCTGTGCAAAAATGGGTGAACGTCCTATAATTAAGTCTAAGAATACAGTTGGACCAATGTAACAAGAAACTTCTAATCATACTAGGTTCAGAATATTGTTTTAGGAATATCCTTCTATTTGATTCTAAGCAACTGACAAAGCAAGTCATCTATATGGGGTGATGAGTACTTACAATTACTATTTCCTTATCCAACTGCTTTTAGTTGATGTACATCTTAAAGATCTATCTTTCTTCTTTACGAACAATACTTGTGCACCCTAGGGGATACATTCATCGGACAAAACCCTTATCTAGCAAATCTTGTAATTGTTGCTTTAGCTATGATGGTGTCTGATCACTGCCAACTCGACCTTACACAAAGGTAGGAAGAGCGGGTGCTACAGATTTTACCCGAATAGTGGTATCGGGGTCGATTTTTCCATAGAGAGCTTGGAGTGGAGTTGCGTATCTGTCTAGACTAGGAATGCGTTTGTGCTTCTAATTTCACTTCTAACATTTTTGAGTTTTCTTTTATCAACTAAGGATTAAGATAAATTATGCTAAAGGGATATTTTCTAAGTTGTATTTAAGATAGAGAAAGGCACTAGGGTCGTGGCATCACCTAGGTGGTTAACTAACGGGTAGAAACTACTAATCATAGATTGACATATTTGGGATCAATGTTATAACTGTTGCACAATTGTACCCACTCTCACACCTCTCGATAGATAGAGCGATTTTGCCCAATTGACTCTCTCGAGACCAATTGGGTAGGCCAATTAGATAAAGCAACTAGGGTTCAAGTAGGGTGATTACTCTCTCGAGATTTAACCCGTTAATTGGAACTACCATTTCTCATGGGTCCATCCAAATTCCTTGTTGGGTCAATTTTGGGGTCATAGACTCTCTTTCTCAAGAAGAGTCAAAACCCACTACGCTAGAATCAATGTTTGCAACCACCAATCCTTAATTAAAGCATAAAATTAACCCAAATAACAAACACCCAATATCAATCTATCATTAAGAAGCAACACCCATCAATTACCCATACTAGGGTTGAGCCACAACCCTAGCTAATGGGTTTAGCTAGACATAATTAAAGAAGAAACAGAAGAAATAGAGGAATAACTAAGCATATTAATTAATTGCTAAAGTTAAACTACAAGAATCTATGGAAGAATTAATGCTAAAGTTCCCAAAATAGGCTAAAACACGGTTCTCACGAGCGCAACTCTTGTTCAGAATATAAAACTTGACCTAAAAATGGTAAAATATCCTATTTATATCGGGCTGGAAAACTGGACAAAAATACCCTTGTGGGGTTAGCGCGGACCGCGCAAAAAGGTCGCGCGGCCGCGTTGGCTCTTGGACTCTAAAAATCTCTTTTTTGAAGTTGAGACCGCGGACCACGCAGAAATGTAGCGCGGCTGCGGTGGAAGATGGGTGCGGACAAGGCAGAAATGTAGCGCGGCCGCGTGGCTAGCCTTGGCAAAAACTCCCTCTGAACCTCATCCACGCGGACCGCACTGATTTGTAGCGCGGCCGCATGGGAGTTTGTTCTTGCAATTGTGGTCTCTGAACATGACTGGCGCAGACCGCGCATAAATAGAGCGCGGCCACGCAGATTGCCCCTTGATTAATCAGTCTCTGAATCTCCTAGTGTGGTCGCGTGACATATCAGTGCGGTCCGTGCTAGGTCTTCCTATCCCTCACTTCACTTGGTCTTTGACACTTGGAAGGTTTCACTCCATTTTGAGCCGATCTTTGACATTTTGTCATCTCGTCGCTCAAACCTGTAATCAAGCGCAACTTGTAAGCATTTTGGAACTATTTTGTGGCAATTTGTAACCAAAGCAATAGCAAGTAGGGGTATAATCATGTTAAAATCTTAACTTATCAACTCCCCCAAACTTAAACCTTTGCTTGTCTTCAAGCAAACAAAATAATACCCACCCTTAAAAAGGCAATCCAAGAATATCCAGCCATCCTAAAGTAACCTCAACAAGCATCAATTGGAACTAACAATTGCCCTCAATACAAATGCATCATTAACACATTTTAAGCTTTTGAAAACTATGGATCAAGTGTGACACAAGAGCGTCAAGGGTTGACACATTACATCAAGGAATTTCTCTCAATTACTTTGGTCATTGTGGAACCCAAACTCACACATCCTCAACTCTCCCTAAGCGAACCTCACCTTTTAGAGTATTGACACGCAAACCGAGGTTGATGGACTTTCACTCATCTCTCACAAAAAGAAGGTCACAAGTCCGGCTCTAAGTACCATATGCTTGCCCTTTATGTAAGTATCCACTAATGTAGGTTCCCTTCAACTCAAGATCATATAGAGCTTTTGTGGAGTCATTGTGAAGTCTTTTAGGTAAGGGTAGGATATGTTTTTGTTCAAGTGGGTTCAATCTTCCCTTAAGCACTTCTTTTGTTTCATTTTGGCACACTTTCTTGACTCATTAGAGTATTCACTTCTTTTTCAATGGGTTAGAGAGACACACTGTCACTCTTTCTTATGCAATTCAACACGTTTCTCCTTTGTCTACTTTTTCCACATCCTTTTTTTCACTTTTATTTTCTTTGAATCCCCTTTTTGTTCTTATTCACATTGGTCTTTCTTTTTGTCTTTTATTTTCTTTCTTTTTCATTGCCTTCCTCTCCCCCAAAACTTAGACATTTGTCATTTACTCAAGGGAAGATTTGGGTGTCAAGAGAGGGTCTCATTAAAAACAGGTATAGGCTTGTAGCTTTGGTTTTTGAAAGAAAAAAGTTTAAGGCTCAAAAGGGTTAACTATGGAATCATTTCATTGGTAGGCTATGGAATTGTTCAACTTAGCATTTGGATCAAGGAGAGCCTATAATCACTTCTCAAGTCAAATTTCACCTAGGATTTCTCTTCAACAAACATTCGGGGCAAGTTCTAGACTATCGGCTCAGGACTTGGACTCACAATTCGAATTCTCACCACACACACTCAAGGATTGCTAAAGACATCAAGTTGAGGGCCCACAACGAACTTATTTACGATTCAAGTGAACAATGGTCCAACACGACTACATGATGATTGTTTGGTCAACACAAGAGTCTCAAGGCCACGACTTTCACCATCCTAAACACAACATTATGTCTTTGACCATGGGATCAAAGGCAAATGTGTTAGGCCCAAGTGAAGCTTTGCCTGAGGTACCCTTAACTACTAAATATCAAAATCAAAAGAAGAAAATAAAAAACAGACTCAAACCCTTAAGAAGGTTGTCATGCCATCTATCATTGGGAAGAGCCACCCGGTTTGCACAACACTCTATCCTTGGAAAGAACCGTGGCATTAAGAAAACCAAGGGCTTATTGAAAACGCCAAAACCAAAACAAAATGCTACGAGCCTAACTACGAAGCTAAAAATGAAAAAATTTAATAAAAATAGAAAAATCGAATAAATCTGTACAATAGGGGAGTAGAATATACAATGGGGGATGAATATATACATAAAGTAGAGAAGTAGCCAAAATAAGAAATTATATACAGGCCAACTATCAAATCTAATGACTTAAACTAAAAATCAAATATATACAGTCATCCAAGTGTATCAAATAAAAATAGTAGGGCGCACCCCCACGAATAAGAGCTAGCATTGTCCCCAATGCCAACTACCAAAATAAGCACAAAATCAGATAAAGGATATAGAATGGCTCCCTAAGCCTGGTCCGTCTGCATGGGCTGCTCAGTGGTCCCCTGGTCCTCTGTATGGGCGGGAACCTCAGACTGGTTCCCGGCTTGCTGTTGCTCTACTGTTGGGATAGGGGTCGGGTCATGGACTGGCTGAATATCTGGTGCAACACTGGAGGGGCCCTCCTGAACCTGTGCGATCTCTATCACTACACCCTCAGTGCTAGGAAGCTTCCTCTTCTTCCTTGGAGGCCTGGGCTCCTCCTCCTGTTGTGGCTGAGATGCTGTTGGGTCTAGGGCTGGCTCCTCAAGTAGCAAGTATAAAGGCATCTGATCTGCCAATAGCTTGTCCACGTCCTCTCTAAGCTTCTTCACCGACTCCCTAGATGCCCTTGACTTCCTCATCTTTTTGTGCTCCTTCGCAAGCTCTTTGAGAGCTTTGCCATGTGAATCTACCACCTTAGTCAAGGTGGCTTGGGACTCCAAAATCTTCTCCTGGTTGTCCAGAAGCTTATTCAAGGTATCCTCAATAGATTGAGGAATCTGAGCAATGGCTGGTGCTGACTGGGCCTCAACTGAAGTGGCCAATGTGGACAACTTGGATGTCGCAGCAGACATCCAGTTGTTCAAACTGGCTAATGACTGACTGAGCTGGTGGGCAGTGAACCGATGAGTCTTTGGTGAAGGGACTGCCGGGTCAGCTGAAGTAGAAGGACCAGCCATATAAGGACCCGAAGACAAGGTCTCACTGGTAGTCAGAGCAGGAATGGTGGATGGACCAGGACAAAGCTCTACCACAACTGGCTCCTCAGACTGGCAAGGTGCGGCAGAGGTGGGTGGCTGGTACTTTTTTGACTTTGGGTTGTTTGAACCCAACTGGCTATACCATGAGTAGGGGGCCACCGGCTTGGCCTTGACATCAAAACGTTTCCTCTTGACCTTCAAATCCCTAAAGTACATAGACAGCGTGTTAGGGAAAGGGTAGTTTGTGTTGGTCTCCTGTCCGACAATAGAAATCACCCTCGAGATGATGTTACCCACATTGAGAGGTAGCCCGGCCATGATGGATGCCACAAGAACATCCCGGGCAAGTGGAACAGAGTGATCACGGGTAGAAGGATCAAGCCTACTACAAACAAAGGTCAACCGACCTTTAGCTTCAAAACTGAAGGTGTTCCGTAGAATTTTCTCCCCCGCTTTCAACTATTTTGGAACAGTGCCCGGGGCTGCCAAGTACTCGGCCAACCAAGGACGCACTTCCTCACCCATTGCCAGCTTAGCTAAATACTCTGATTCATCTTCCTCCTTGAACCCCAAGTAGTCATTCAATGACTTCCCATCAAACACTACCATTTTGTCTCTCACCTTTGTCACCTTCGTGTCTTTGACTATAAGAGAAATATTGCAATATAAATCTTTTACCATATGTTCATTGGCATCAATACATCTCTCCTTGAAGAAGTCTCAGCCAGATCTAGTTCGGAACTCTTTTTGCACGTTCGGATTGAGAGGTACAAGGTCTTTGTCAATGAATGTTCTCTCCGGGATCAACTTCCTCACGGGCCACCACTCTCTAAATTTGTGGAATGCCAACTCACTAACAAATCTGTCTACCCAAGCTTCAGGTTTCCTGGTTCGATCAACTCCCCTGACTTGAGGCTCACCCCCCTCACCATATCTTGCACTCTCCCAGGATAATGAAGTTGTGGGGGAGGTGGAGTATTGTGCATTACTCCCTGCTACGGACTCATCAGACGAATCCGAGACTATATTGACTGGCCTTTTGGATGAGGGTGACAGTGGAGGAGTGTCATGCAATTGGAGTAGGTCAGTGATTTGAGTGGGGGCAGACTCTGAGGTTATGCACCTGGATGGTGCATACTCACTCCCTGAAGAGTGAGAGGCAGCCCTATCAGCAGCCCGTATCAGCTTACGGGTCTTTTTGATGTTTTCCCAAGCCTGGGGAGTGAGTTTAACAATTCTCTTTCCCTTACCCCCTTGGGAGGTACCACCTCTCCCGGGTCATTGTGGTTGTTGACCGCCTCATTTTTTAACCATGATCTGCAAAAAATACACGTCTAAGATTGTTAGTTTAAGCACATGCAGTGGAATAGATAAAGAACACAAGAGGAGAACACAGTTAATTTCATGACACAGAAGAAGTGTACAGCAGAACAGAGGTGCAGGGTCCGCGCAAAAGAGTCACGCGGTCGCCCTGGGGTAGCGCGGACCGCGTAAAATAGGAGCGCGGCCGCGTAGAGCTTATACCTCAAAACAGACCTCTCTGAATCTCTCAAACTCGGTCCGCATCGCGTTGGACCAGCGCGGACCACACAAAAATATAATGCGGCCGCGCTGGGCAAGTTAGGCACCCACAAAATAAATCAACGCGGACCACGCAGAAAGGACACGCGGCCGCGCTGGGCCAATGTAGTTGAACTGAGTTAGGGTTTAACATTTTAGTCCATTTTTAATCAAGTCTTGGAGTCCTAGTTGTCCCTACTCAACTAGCCATATAGTAATTCATGCCTAGTGTTCAAAACTTAACACAAAAAACTAATCTAATCATTAACCCTAAGAAAAATGGGAAGAAATAAGAAGCTATATTACTGGGAAGCAAACAAAATAATTAAAAATTAAAGCTAATGAATGAAATTTACAAGAAACGTTACCAGGGATTATGAAGAATCAACTACTTGATGCAAAAGTAACGGATGAATAATAAAAATTAGTTCTCAACAAGTCAGAGTATGAAAAGGGTAAAAAGAGGCCTTGGGTCTCTATTTATAGAAACCCGTGGGACCCCTGACCTACTTACCAGCGCGGCCGCACAAAAATGGTCGCGGACCGCGCTGGATTTATGGCTTTTGTATTGAACTGAGCTGCCCACGCGGACCGCACTATTATGCTACGCGGTCGTGTGGGAAACTTCAGAGAACATGAATAATTGGGTCCTCCCAGCGCGGACCGCACAAAAATGCTATGCGGCCGCGCTGGTAACTTCAGAGACTCAAACATCCTAACACAAACCAGCGCGGACCACACTGATTTGTAGCGCAGCTGCGTTGGCAAACTTCAGAGACCTGACATTTTGTGCTTTTGTTTTGCAACATTATCCCTGCAACATCTCGCAAACCATTAGCCAAAAATCCTAGTCTACAAATAAAATCAAAAAAATAGAAAAAGACATGGGTTGCCTCCCAAGAAGCGCCTGGTTGCCTCCCAAGAAACGCCTGATTTAACGTCGCGGCACGACGCGTGTTACCATCATATCACTTCAAATGAATGAGGTCCACCACGTGGCTGTCATCAAACTTTCCCAAATAGTGTTTGACACGATGCCCATTGACCCGGAATACTTCACCATTCTTGTTTTTGAGATCAAGAGAACCAAAAGGAGTCACAAATACCACTTCAAAAGGACCACTCTACTTTGATTTGAGCTTCCCAGGAAATAACCTTATCCGGGAATTGAAAAGAAGAACCATGTCGCCCACCTTGAATTCTTTACCCCGAACATATTAGTCGTGAAGGTACTTCATCTTGTCCTTATACAAGGACGAGCTGGAGTAGGCATGAAATCTAAACTCATCAAGTTCATTCAATTGCTCCACTCGGAGATTGGCTGCAACATCCCATTCCAAGTTCAACTTTCTCAACGCCCACATAGCTTTGTGTTCTAATTCCACCGGAAGATGGCAAGCCTTACCAAACACCAACCGATATGGAGACATACCAATCGGAGTCTTGTAAGCCGTCCGATAAGCCCAAAGAGCATCATCCAATTTCTTCGACCAATCGGTCCTATTAGCATTTACCGTTTTGGACAAAATACTCTTTATTTCCCGATTTGAGACTTCCACTTGACCGCTAGCTTGTGGATGATAGGGGGTGGTCACTTTGTGGTTAACTCCATACTTAACAAGCAATGAGTCGAAAGCCTTGTTGCAAAAATGGGACCCCCCATCACTAGTGATAGCATGAGGGATGCTAAACCTAGTGAAGATACTCTTTTTCAAGAACGCCACAACACTTCGGGCTTCATTGTTGGGTAGAGCCACGGCTTCAACCCACTTTGAAACATAGTCGACCGCCACGAGAATATACGTGTTCCCACAAGAGCTCACGAACGGGCACATGAAATCAATGCCCCAAACATAAAAAATATCCACCTCGAGAATTGTATTGAGGGGAATTTCATCCCTCTTTGAAATCCCGCCGGCTCTTTGGCATGCATCACAACTCTTCACCAAGTCGCTAGCATCTTTAAACAATGTCGGCCAATAGAAGCCGCAACTCAAAACCTTTGAAGTCGTCCTCACACCCCACCCCCCATGATGGCCACCATAGGGAGAAGAGTGATAAGCCTCCAATATGTTTATTTGTTCACTTTCCGGTACACATCTTCTTATCACCCCATCCGTGCAAATTTTAAATAAATACGGATCATCCCAATAAAAATCCAAGCTATCCCGCTTGAGTTTCTTCCTTTGGTTGGAAGAGAGATCACACGGGACATTACCAGTCACAATGAAGTTGGCGATGTCCGCGAACCAAGTTATATCACACATAGAAACGGAAAGAAGTTGCTCTTCGAGGAAAGTATCATTTATCTCAACACCATTACATGGTCTCTCCTCTTTCTCTAGCCGGGACAAATGGTCCGCAACTTGATTCTCGCTTCCCTTCCTATCCACAATCTCCAGATCAAATTCCTGAAGGAGTAGCACCCATCTTATCAACCTTGCTTTCGAATCCTTCTTTGTCATAAAATACCGGAGGGCTGTATGGTCCATGTGTATGATCACCTTTGCCCCCATAAGATAAGGTAAAAATTTCTCCATCGCAAACACAATAGCCAATAGCTCTTTTTCCGTCACCGTGTAGTTTCTTTGTGCCTTATTTATCGTTTTGCTAGCATAATACATAGGATGGAACATTTTGTTGATCCTTTCACCTAGCACCGCACCTACCGCCACATCACTCGCATCGCACATAAGTTCAAAGGGCAATTCCCAATTAGGTACGGTAATGATAGGAGTTGTGGTCAACTTGTGTTTCAATAGATAAAAAGACTCCATACATTTTTCATCAAAGACAAACTTGACATCCTTCTCCAACAATTTGCAAAGCGGGTTCATAATTTTCGAGAAGTCTTTAATGAATCGCCGGTAGAACCCGACATGACCAAGAAAACTCCTCACCCCTTTGACAGAAGTAGGGGGAGGGAGCCTTGAGATAACCTCAAATTTTACCTTATCAACTTCAATTCCATGTTTTGAGATTTTTTGACCCAATACAATACCCTCTTGCACCATAAAGTGACATTTCTCCCAGTTGAGCACAAGATTGGTTTGTTCACATCTTTCCAACACCCTATCCAAGTTCACTAGACATTCCTCAAATGAATCCCCCACCACGCTGAAATCGTCCATGAAGACCTCCAAGATATCCTCCACCATGTTGGTGAAAATTGCCATCATATACCTTTAGAAGGTCGCCGGGGCATTACATAGTCCAAACGGCATTCTTGAGAAAGCGAATGTGCCATAATGACATGTAAAGGTTGTCTTCTCTTGATCCTTCGGGGCAATGAGAATTTGATTGTACCCCGAGTAGCCATCTAGAAAACAATAAAAGGCCCAGCCCGCAAGACGATCGAGCATTTGGTCGAAGAATGGTAGTGGAAAATGATCTTTTCTTGTTACCTTGTTAAGCTTTCTATAGTCCATAAACACTCTCCAACCCGTAACCGTCCGAGTAGGAATCAACTCATTGTTGGCATTGGTCACGACTGTCATTCCACCCTTCTTTGGCACACATTGGACCGGAGAGGTCCATGAACTATCTGAGATCGGGTAAACCACACCAGCGTCCAACCACTTGATAACCTCTTTCTTTACCACTTCTTGCATAGCCTCATTTAATCTTCTTTGATGTTCCAGAGATGGCCTTGCATCCTTCTCCAAAATGATCTTGTGCATGCAAAATGCAGGGCTTATCCCCCGAATATCCGCCAATGTCCATCCAATCGCCTTTTTGCACTTTTGAAGAACCGCCAAAGTGGCGTCAACCTGCATGTTAGTTAGGCACGAGGAAAGAATAACAGGTAAAGTAGAATTTGAACCCAAAAACTCATACCTGAGGTGTGGAGGAAGTGGCTTCAACTCAACACCGGTGGCTTCTCAATGGATGGCTTGGTTGGAGGAGTTTTGCGATTCTCTAGATCCAAAGATAGCTTCCTAGGCTTATATGAATATGAACCTATGCCATGCAATGCATTCAGGCACTCCACTCTACCGGCATCATCATTTACATACATGTTAAGAAGCACGGCCTCAAGAGGATCTTCAACATTTATCAATGCACTTGTGTCATCCACTATCATGGCTGTGACAACGTCCACAAATGAACACACCTCCGTGTTATTGGGTTGCCTCATTGATTTGCATACATGAAATACCACTTTCTTATCACCCACACGGAATATCAACTCCGCAACTTCAACATCTACCAATGCCTTCCTTGTAGCTAGGAAAGGTCTTCCAAGAATTATTGGCACCTCAAAATCTACCTCGCAGTCCAATATCACAAACTCCGCCGGCAATATGAACTTATCAACACGAACAAGGACATCATCAATTATGCCCAAGGGATGCTTCATTGATCGGTCTGCCATTTGAAGTCGCATGGAAGTTGGTCTAGGTTGAACAATCCCTAGGGTCTTGAAAACTGAATAGGACATCAAGTTTATACTAGCCCCCAAGTCACACAAGGCTTTAGCAAACTACACTACCAATAGTGCAAGGGATAGTGAAAGCTCTGGTATCCTCGAGTTTTGGGGCCATAGAATGAACAATAGAACTCACTTGATGCGTTATCTTGATTGTTTCACACTCCATTGACCTCTTCTTGGTAACCAAATCCTTCATAAATTTTGCGTACCCCGGCATTTATTCAAGGGCTTCCACCAATGGCACATTTATAGTAAGACTCTTCATCATTTCAATGAACTTCTTGAATTGGTTGTCTCCTTTTTTCTTTGCTAGCTTTTGAGGGTAAGGTGGAGGAGGTCTAGGCAAAGGTGCCTTGGCTTTGGGCACCACCGGCTCGGGCATATCAATCACGTGTTCCCTAGACGGGTTCACGGTCTCTTGTGCCTCCTCCTCAACATCATTAATATCAATGCGCACATCATTGTTCACATGGGGTTCCATTATATCCTCAACCACCAAAGGCATATCATCATATCGCAACTCATCTTCATCAACCATAACTTGATTTTCTCTTGAGGCATGCACATCAATGCCTCTTCCACTTCGCGTTTTCACTGCCATCACATGATTGTTGTGCCCACCTTTAGAGTTTACTACCGTATCACTCCGTAGAGCACCCTTTGGGCGAGTATTTAAAGATTGAGAAATTTGACCAAGTTGCACCTCCAAGTTATGGATGGAAGTGTTGTTGGAAGCTAATTGAGCATCAGAGTCTTGGTTCTTCTTCATCATTTGCTCAAATTATAACTTCAATTCTCCCAAAATCATTTCCCGAAGAACTAGACCCTTGAGATTGAAACGGCGGCGGGTTGTTCGGTTGTTGAAACATCGGAGGCCTTTGAAAGCGTTGCCCCCGATTACCTTGACCACCATTGTTACTCCACCCACCTTGACCATTGTTGTTGTTCCAATTGTTATTGTTGTTTCCGTTCCAATTTCAACCATTGTTACCTTGATTCCCCCAATTGTTGTTTTGGTTGATCCCGTTCCAATTTCCACCACTATGTTGTTGATTATTTTTATTCCAATTTCCACCTCCTTGTTGATTGCCCCAATTTCCTTGGGGTCGACATTGTTGATTTCCCTGGTTTCCTCTATTTCCTTAGTAGTTATTAACATATTGGCAATCTTCACTTTACTCATCATAGCACTCGTTCAAATAACCACCACCATCATCATAGTTAACACAGTTTCCTTGAGGTTGTTGCCCTCTTTGCCTTCTTTTCATCATATTCACTCCTTCCATGGCACTGACTTGGCGCGGGTTTTGAACTTATTGCAATTGCGCCTTCGCCAATTGATTTATTGTTGTTGTGAGTTCGGCAATGGCTTGGCCGTGATCATACAACTCTTTATGCAAATGTATCGCATTAGGGTCACCTTGAGGAACGTTTGCCTAGCTTTGCCATGCCGAAGAAGTATCGGCCATTTCATCTAACACATCACAAGCTTCATTGTAAGGGAACTTTATAAAATTTCCTCCCGCCAATTGGTTCACAATACATTGGTTGTTGTGTTGATGCCCCTATAGAATATTTGTTGAATCATCACATCATTCATATCATTATTTGGACACTCTTTAACCATAGTTCTAAATCTCTCCCATATTTCGTGCAAGGGTTCCGTTGGATCTTGTTTGAAAGCCAAAATTTCATCATGGAGCGCCGCCATATGACTTGGAGAAAAGAACTTGGCAATAAATTTGTCCGCCAATTTATCACATATTGTGATGGAATGATTTGGCAGCCTTGCTAACCAATCCAATGCTTTACCCCGAAGAGAAAACGGGAAAAGCCTCAATCTCAAAGCGTCCTATGACACGTTTGTTTGTTTACTCCCCCAGCAAGTATCTACGAACCCCTTCAAGTGCTTTTATTCATTTTGGTCAGAGGCACCCGTAAAATACCCTCTTTGCTCGAGCAAAGTCAACATGACATTGGTGATTTAAAAATTTCCCGCTCGGATTCGGGGAGGAACTATGGCACTTGCATAACCCTGATTTGGAAGGACTCTTAGAGCTACTCTTGGTGGAGGCAGAGGAGGGTCTAGTATGTTCTCATTTGCATTAGCATTTGCATAGGCATTTCGTCCTCTCCTTGGAGCTTGAGGTAATACATCTTTTTGTTCAAGATCCTCAACCTCCTCCCTCATGACCACATTTCCAAGAGGGTCATTTGCGTTTAGAGCCATTTGTACCTGATAGATCGACACAATTAAAGTTAGTAAAAAGAAGGAAAGAGAAGAAAAATACAAAACTAGCTACACAGATAGTCAACACCATAAGCTCCCCGGCAACGGTGCCAAAAAGTGATCACTGCCAACTCGACCTTACACAAAAGTAGGAAGAGCGGGTGCTACAGCTTTTACCCGAATAGTGGATCGGGGTCGATTTTTCCACAGAGAGCTTGGAGTGGAGTTGCGTATCTGTCTAGACTAGGAATGCGTTTGTGCTTCTAATTTCACTTCTAACATTTTTGAGTTTTCTTTTATCAACTATTATTATCAACTAAGGATTAAGACTAAATTATGCGAAAGGGATATTTTTTAAGTTGTATTTAAGATAGAGAAAGGCATATTTGGGATCACCTAGGTGTTTAACTAACGAGTAGAAACTAATAATCATAGATTGACATATTTGAGAACAATGTTATAATCGTTGCACAATTGTACCCACTCTCACTCCTCTCGGTAGAGAGAGCGATTTTGCACAATTGACTCTCTCGAGACAAATTGGGTAGGCCAGTTAGACCAAGCAACTAGGGTTCAAGCAGAATGATTACTCTCTCGAGATTTAACCCATTAATTGGGATTATCATTTCTCATGGGTCCATCCAAATTCCTTATTGGGTCAATTTTGGGGTCATAGACTCTCTTTCTCAAGAAGAGTCAAAACCCACTAAGCTAGAATCAATGTTTGCAACCACCAATCCTTAATTAAAGCATAAAATTAACCCAAATAACAAACATCCAATATCAATCTATCATTAAGAAGCAACACCCATCAATTACCCACACTAGGGTTGAGCCACAACCCTAGCTAATGGGTTTAGCTAGACATAATTAAAGAAGAAACAGAAGAAATAGATGAAGAACTAAGCATATTAATTAATTGCTAAAGTTAAACTACAAGAATCTATGGAAGAATTAATGCTAAAATGCCCAAAATAGGCTAAAACACGGTTCTCACGAGCGCAGCTCTTATTCAGAATATAAAACTTGACCTAAAAATGGTAAAATGTCCTATTTATACCGGGCTAGAAAAATTGGACAAAAATACCCCTGCGGGGTCAGCGCGGAGCCCGCAAAAAGGTCGTGCGGCCGCGTTGGCTCTTGGACTCTAAAAATCTCCTTCTGAAGTTGAGATCGCGGACCGCACAGAAATGTAGCGCGACCGCGATGGAAGATGGGCGCGAACCGCGCAGAAATGTAGCGCGGCCACGTGGCTTGCCTTGGCAAAAACTCCCTCTGAATCTCATCCACGCGGACCGCACTGATTTGTAGCGCGGCCGCGTGAGAGTTTGTTCTTGCAGTTATGGTCTCTGAACATGACTGGTGCGGACTGCGCATAAATGGAGCACGGCCGCGTAGATTGCCCCTTGATTCATCAGCATCTGAATCTCCTAGCGCGGCTGAGTGGCATATCATTGCGGTCCCGCTAGGTCTTCCTGTCCCTCACTTCACTTGATCTTTGATACTTGGTAGGTTTCACTCTGTTTTGAGCCGATCTTTGATATTTTTTCATCTCGTCGCTCAAACCTGCAATCAAGCGCAACTTGTAAGCATTTTTAGGACTATTTTGTGGCAATTTGTAACCAAAGCAATAGCAAGTAGGGGTATAATCATGTTAAAATCCTAACTTATCAGTGTCATACGATATAGTGGTATCAATATTTGTTACGTGTTAGGTTGTAAATCATTACAAAAGTCTATTTCATGCACTAAAGGTATTCGCAGCTCACGAATATATTAGAAAACTACCTCAATGTTGGACACTTTTTTTCTTCAAAACTAAGTATTTCTTCTCCGGTGCCCCTTAACATAGCTATGAGACTGAAACAACTTTTCTTCCGTAATCGTTGACCTTTTATAAAAGAGATAACTTTATCAATCTCTAGAACTCTGACCCCACTTTAAAGATAAGATTGGGTTCAGTAGGAAGATAATATATTCTACCTATTAATATGTCAAATAGACCGCATCAAGTACAATCAGGTAAACTAGGGTATTCTTACTCTCAACTCATATCTGACAAGCTGTATACACATGTTCAATACAGTTCTCTCACATATTTGGCGCACAAAATCGGATGCTTAAGATCTCATGTTGTTATTAATTTCCAACTCCTTAGCCCATGTTTAGATCCCTACTGAAAGATATCAAGTCATGCCTTTCTTTCATAAATTCTTGTTTGCATGCCTAATTTTAATTTTTATTTATTTGGCCAAGTTCAACTGCCACATAATATATTAGATTCATCAAGTGTGGGGTTAACTTCTCTTTTAGAAGGTTATCCATTCTTCACCAACATCTAAACTTGAGATGTTGCATGTCAAGCTAACCTATATTGATACATCATCGTCTAAATTAATTACTTAAACTATCTAGCAAGTGATCTCACATTAGAAACTGTCAAGAAGGAATTAATTTATAAATACTTTAGTGAAATCGTCACTAAATTTGTTGTGCTGCACTCGTTGGCATCCCAAATAATATGGTATCATTTCATATATTTACCATGTTCTCAATCTATAAGTTGCTTGTTCCATAGATCTCTCTATAAAATATCCTATAGCTCGTAATGTGGTTAGTATATTACCAAAAACAATTAAGGATCCTCTGAATTCAACCTTGGGGACTTTATTAAGGATACTTCTCTGTTCCCTCCCATCTTCTAGGTGCAGGAGGACTCTAGAGCCCTTTTATGTTGTCTATGTTTCTAATGTCTATCCATTATATACATCAAGATTTCAATCTTTCTTTTTCATGGAGGTAAGTATCTGTGTAATCTTCCATTGCAATAGTAATGTACCGGTATAAATTTTTTCGGAATGGACTCTATTTCACATCTTACCAGTATGAAAGATCCCCATTAGTTATGGGCATTGCAAACTACCTTTGTCACATTCATTTGCTGGGAGATGATAGCCTATACATTGGCAACATTTGATATCTTGAAACCTATAATCAAATTCTATTTAGTGAATGGTCCAAGCCATATAAGAACATGAAAAACGATTACAGATTCAGTTATTTAACCCTAATCGCTACACACGTACATAGGAATAAGAAAGAAAGATAAGACATATCCTACCACGCCCTCGCAAAATCACGATGTGGGAATGGCCGGCTACATAATCATAATTGTGATTCTACTACCAACGTGTGCTCCATTAGTCTCATGAATAACCTAGGTCTCTGATACCAAATTTTTCACGACCCAAATTAGGATCATGACCGACGCTCAGGAGCAAGTGCCCCCAAGTAAGCCTCATCGATAATTTGCAAAAAATTAGACAGAGTTTTCCCTATTTTAGGACTATCCAAAAATAAACCTGTCTTAGAAATCAACAACACAACCAACCTATATCGACCAAACAAGTTATAATCCTCATTCATGAAGTATCTCCAACACGATAATACTAACTTCATCTCCAAGTATATGATAGGAAAGTCTAATATGGGTCACAAGTCTATATCAGTAAAAGAATACTTATGACACTCATAAAAATGACTATAGAGAGACTCTAAGAGTTTCAAGAAAGAGACTATAATAAATAAATAACAATCTTTGCCCACGCGAGTAAATGTGGTATTCACCAGGAACTGTCAACTCGTGTACTCTAATTAACGGAATCCTCGTCTGCGTCTACTGCTGTCTCTATAAAAATAATAGCGGGGAGTGAGTCGCTAGTTCAGTGAGTAATAATATTTAACCACAATCATTTTTAATAGGGCACAAGTCAGAAAACATGTTTGTGTAGTAGTCAGAAAATATCATGAATAAATGCCTTTTTCATAGATAATAAACAATATCAATTTAACAATTCGGTAATAAACTCGGTAAGTGCTGTGTCATATCAATTTTTTATGTTTGTGAGATTTTAAAGAAAGGATTATGTAATTTGTATCACTATGTGGACCCTTTTATAAAAGAAGTCAACTTTAACTGTAGGTCCCTACTTGAGGGAAAACTATAACTGTATGCTATTTCTACCTTCTCACTAGCGAGGGCTACAATTGTACTCAGTAATCGGTAAATACAAGGTGCATCGGGTCTAACGAACCCGCCGCTAGCTGCGGGATCTTTCAAAGTCTCTTCCCATTTATACTCTTTCTCGTAAACAGTAAATACTCGCACAAAAGCATTTTCAAAATAATAAAGGGCATATCATTTCTTATCAAATCATGTAATTTTATTTCGGTAACAGTAATCATGTCTCAAGTAACAGTAAAACATGTCTAGTAACAATGAGAATAATTCAAATAAATGTAACATCTCAAGTAACGGTAAAATATATTTAGTAACGATAAAAACGTTTAGATAATTAGTAAACATCTCAAGTAAGTTGTTCGGTACCATATCAAGTAAAGGACTTATACCACATGCACTTTTCAAATATTCTATAACACGTTTTATTTTCAAAATAAGGTATAAACCACGCAGGTTATGAAAACACAAATTGCAGTAAGATTGCTACTCACAATACTCCTGTCTAAATACCATGCCTTCCACCTCGAGTAGTCCATGAGACACCTTTCAATCAATCTACAATCACATCATATTGACCTCGTGTTAATTTCCTTGTGCATGCTAATTCATAACAAGATTAGAATACTAAACCCTCTGGGTTCATACTTGAAAATCAATTCGTCAAATTTTATTTGTCCTATGAGAAATTCAACTAATCTATAATTTAGCTTACCCATATTATATAAAAGTCAAATTCATGGTCATGAGTTAGAGAACTACCTTTCAAATCTTGGTTCTCTATATATTTGTTTCCCTGCGTGAGGCGTTACTAAAGAATAGCCAAGAATTTTCCTTTTTTCTTTATTCTTACGATCTTGCTGCCACAATTCCTTTTTTACTCCCTTCAATCACGTCTCCTCTAATTTCTAGAGAAGGCTTGTGAAAGCATCTTGAAAAGATGATCTTCATAGTTTTTTAAATCTTTGGTTCTTCTCTTCTTTCTTCATAATGTTTTTTTCCGTCCTTTATATGAATCTGCATCGAGTACTCCCCACAATCCTTCACTCGAAAGAGAGGCACCAGTCTCACATTAATTTTTTTGTTCTCCAAAAGTGGCTGGCTAAAACTTTTTTCCCAAATCTCTTTAACCTATTTCCCTTCCCTTAATACTATTTACATTTTTTATGGGCTAAGGCCCACTTGTACTTTTTGTTAATTGCTTTTATAGTAATTAGGTAAATGCTTTTATTTTAATAAGGGGTATTACAGGTAATTACTTTATTATTTGAAGAGTGTATTGGTAATAAATATATCGGTATGATGACTTTTTGACTAGGCACGTGATAATTACCGAAGGAACTCATAATCAACCTCGAGATGTGCTAGCTAGGCCAAAGACTGAAGAACTCTTAATCGTCCGAGAATTTGGTCTTGGGGTTGCTTTTCCTATACTAGATAGTAATGTTCCAAATAATCTATTCGAAAAGTCCAAGGTACCCGAGCAATCGCCGTCCCAACACCGACAAACTCTAAAATATATAGGATTTCGTCTTACCACGAGCAACAACCTTGATATTATCTTGCAACATACTAGAGATGTGATTGGAGTTAGTTAGGGCTAGATATCGTGTAAATACTTTTTTCTGAATTATTTCTAGATTCAACGAATAATCACAAAATCACAAAGAAAATAGATTTATTAGTCCAATACCTTGTATAACACTCATGTGTGTAAGAAATATTCAATCACATAGAGTATGAATGGGGGAGGTGACCTGAATCACTATCGATATGATGCATGGCTGATTTGTTGACCGTAACGAACTTGACTCTGCCCCTAAAAAAAGGGCGGGAAGAACTTTTACCTGGGCTAGGGAGGTTGATTAACAATTCACATATTAAAATATGGCAAAAAAAAAAAAGCATTCACTCCTCTTTTCTATCTTGCATCTATAGTATTTTTGCCCTGGTGAATTTCTTTCTTAGTTAATAAATGTAGAGGCATTCTTACACAGAAACTCTAGAAAAATCAAGATTCATCTAGTGCTTATCGCTATTGTTCATTGACTATCAATCAGCCTGAATCATTAAGCAAGAATTAGTTTCTTCTTTTTATTAACTTTGATTAATTATTAATTTTGTTATCATTTACGTTGCTTCTATTAGATTGCTAGATAGGCCTTAATCTCATAAATTTAATTGTTTTACCTAATAACCAAATTTTAGGATAAATAAATAGCGATCGATACACACTAATTTCTCTCAGTGCAAATTTCTCTCAACTCGTCTCTCTTCGAACATGATACGCACTATACAGAATTAGAAAGAGAATAAGCAATCCCTAAGAAGAAAATATACAGAATTGCTCCTGAACCGTTGAGCTTGACGGAGAAAAAGAAGAATGAGAGAAGAGAGAATCTTATTGATTAAAATGTTCGAATGAGTAGTAAAACTAAATCCACTACTATATATACACGAGCAGTTGGGAAGAAAAATGAATTCGAAAGTTAGTTATAACTAACTCCTTCACATCTGTACCAGAAGTCAGATGCTGCACGTGACCTTAACTAATAACTATACAATGATTAAATCTTCAACAGAAATACAAATTGGCTTCAACTAAAATATAAATTTTGTTCCACTAAAATACGAATTGGAAACTAAAATAACTAATCTGAAAAATCTAACCGGATCAACTCACACCAATACCCCTCTTAAGACAATCCTTGTCCTCAAGGATTGAAATCAGGAAATTGCTGGCAGAAGGACTCATACTCTTCCCATGTGCAATCATCTTCAGTAGTATTGAGCCATTTCACCAGTAGTTGAGCTCCAGGTATGCCATCCTCCTTGATCAACCTCCTATCAATGATAGCTTCAGGGACCATCAGAACATGACCCGCCTCTAAGTGAACTACAGGCAGTGTGACAGAAGCTGTATGTGATCCCACGTTCTTCTTGAGTTGAGACACATAAAAAGTGGGATGAATCTTAGAGTCTCTAGGTAAGTTCAGGGCATAGGCCAACTCCTACACTTGTAAGGATTTGGAATAGACCAAAGAACTTAGCAGATAGTTTTTAGAAATTATGGGACTTCGTAGACCCAATCTCCTGTCAATTCTTCCTTTGTCAGCCTGAGTTTTTGTTATATTTTGAGCTCTCTACAGTTGAAATTTGAGGCACCTTAGTGTTGATTCTCTAGCCTGTAAGCTTCTATCCACAAGGTTAAGTTGTGAGTCAAAGGCCATGTAGGGCAGTAGAGGAGGTTGTTTCTGGCCATAGACAGCTTCATATGGAGTCATGTTAATAGCAGAATAAAAGGTGGTGTTGTACCACCATTCAGCTAGTAATAACCATTAAGGCCACTCTTTTGGCTTTTCAAAGGTCATACACCTCCAGCAACACTCCAAACACTTGTTGACCACCTCTTTCTGTCCATCAGTTTGGGGTGGTAGGAGGTGGAAGTCAAGAGAGACACCTTCTGTAGTTTAAAAAATTCCTCCCAGAATTTACTAGTGAAAATAGCATATCTATTAAAGACGATAGTTTTAGGCCTTCCATGCAGCTTGAATACACCATCCATGAACAACTGGGCAACATCCAATATTGAGTAAGGATGCTTAAGAGCCATAAAGTGAGCTGACTTGCTTAGCCTATTCACCACGAAAAAGATGGCTTCCGCTGCCTTGGGAAGTCCCTCAATGAAGTCCATAGAAATATCTTGCCAAATCCTGTCAGGGAAAGGCAGAGGTTGTAGCAAGTCAGGGTAGGCAACATTTTCACCTTTTCACTTCTGGTAGACATCACATCATCTGATATATGAATACACATCTTTTTTCATCTTTTTCTAGTAAAAATCTTATTTATGCCTACGCAAAGTTGTTGTAATACTAGAGTGGCCATCAATTGGACTGTCATGATAGAAGAATATCAGATCATTGCTAAGTTCAGATACATTTCCAACCATCATCTTGCCCTTTCTGCTGAGGATACCAGCTTGATACTTATAATATGGTTTGGAGTTTTCGCCTGTTTAGATGGATTGAACTAGCTACTGCAGCTTAGCATCCTGGTTCCATGAATCCTTGATAGCCTCCAATAGTTGAGATTGCACACCAGAGATGCTAAATAATTGAATAGGCACCTGCTTCCTAGACAAGGCATCTGCAACAATATTATCTTTTCCCTTCTTATAAAATAGTGTAGTCATAACCATTTCCCAAGTAATTTCACTGGCCATTTTTGTTGAGTACGAGTAGTGATCCTTTGTTCTAGAAAATAATTCAAGTTGTGGCTATCAATTTTGATAGTAAATTGCCTTCCTAGTAGGTATGGCCTCCACTTCTGCACAGTAGCAACAAGTGCTAACAATTTCTCTCATAGACTAAAAGGACCTTGATCCTTTCAGACTGGCCTTGGCTAAAGAATGTTATAGGTCTGTTATGCTAAGCCAACAAAGACCCAATTTCACTAACTGAAACATCTGTTTCCACCACAAAATCTTGGGAAAAATCTTGAAGAGCTAAGACAGGAGCTAAAGTGATTGCTCTTTTCACCTTCTCAAAGGCACGTGCAGCTGCATCATTCCACTTGAAGGTGTCCCTCTTCAGCATATTATTGAGTGGTCTTGCAATGATGCCAAAACCTTGGATAAATCTTATATAGTATCTAGCTAATCTCAGGAACCCCCACCATCTCTTGAGAGTGGTTGGTTGAGGCCAACTGAGTATAGACTCCACATTTTGTCTGTCCATAGAGACACCTTCTTCAGAGATGACATGGCCTAAATAATCAATCTGCTTGACCCCAAAGGTACACTTTCTCTTGTTTACAAAAAGACATTGGTTCTCAAGATGTTGAAGGCCTCCTTCAAGTGAATCATATGGTCTTACCAGTTGGGGCTGTAGAGGGGGATATCATCAAAGAAGACTAGGTTGAACTTCCTTAAATTGAGAATGGAAGATCTTATTCATCAAAATCTAAAAAGTTAAAGGAGCATTAGTTAAGAAAAAAACAGTGAACTTATACTGACCATGATATGTTCTGAATGTTGTCTTAGGAATATCAAGCTCAACATTCTAATTTGATGGCAGCCAGACCTGAGGTCCAGCTTCAAAGTACTTAGCACCATGTAGTTCATCTAGAAACTCTTCAATCACAGGAATAGGAAATTTATCCTTCACAGTGTGGTTGTTCAGTTCTCTAAAGTCCACACACATCCTTCAAGAACCATCCTTCTTTTTCACCATTACAATGGGTGAAGAGTACGGGCTGGTACTTGGTCTTATCACCCCTGATTCCAATATTTCATGTATCATTTTCTCAATTTCATCATTCTGTATAGCAGGGTATATGTAAGGTCTGATATTGATAGTTGAGGTGCCATCTTTTAGTGTAATTTTGTGATCATGGTGTCACGACCCGGATTTCCCACCATCGGAATCGTGATGGCGCCTACTCGTGGTAGCTAGGCAAGCCAACTTACTTACCTTTTCCATTAGTAAAACCATTCTGTTGTCAATTTATAGCATCATTAATAATAACAACAATAACTGCGAAAGTCTAATTTTATAAGTCTGAA
>MU721805.1:53557-97228 GCA_026770625.1 Nicotiana glauca
TTTTGTGGGGGGAGGGGGGGAGGGTTTTTGGCTACTCTTTCTAAAAGAATTCTCACCTCTGAAGAATATAAACTGATTTTTCTCTATACCTCACCAAAGATGAGGTATTTGAAATCAATATATATTGATGGCTCTTACTTTTCGTTCTTTGTATAATTATCCATCTTTAGATCTGAAGTTGATTATATTTGACTAAGATTTACCTTTTCATCATCATTAATTGATTTAATCAAAAAGGTTTTAAAGTCTTTTGGTCAAACGTTGAGTATATAAAAACATACAGAATGTATTATAGAGTATTAGATTACCTAGTATATTATTTTAACATTTTATATTGAACGTTCAGATTTTGAACTCCAAAATTAAATTTAAGAGATGGCGCTTTTTGAAATACAATAATTTTATTAAAGGTGAAGTATGGCATCAACCAACCTCACTAAACATAAGGTATCGTTAGTGATAGCCTGATAGGTACACTATTAATTGGAAGAATGAACTTCCGTAAAGTTCTCATTTTCTATGTTTTGAGCTTGTCTTTGCTCATTTATAAAAAAGGCAAAATATATAGTTTACCCATTCACCTTGCACCCAAAATTTTGTTACACACCTGTTGACCATGGATCTAACGTTACACATCAAACCTTTCAAAAGTATGTGAATGACACACTACTTTTGACCAGCCTAATTAATACTCAATGTTGTGTATGCACGCGCTTATTTAAATTAAAATAAATAATTTTTTAAATTAGAAATGGGCAACCCGACCCAAGCTTAATATAAACCTCAATAAGCTTTAAAAATAAAAAAAGTAGCTATGTGTCTTCCTCAACACCCCCACCCCCTGGGTTTATCCTCTTCCCCAATCCTATCTTCATGCTAGCTCCTCCCCCACTATCACTTGCACACTGGCTTCTTCCAACCCACCCTCTACGCCTATTATCTTCCTAATAATTTTCAGATCCAACGGTGGTCATAAAACTTATTTTCATCGTTGGAGCAGGGACAATAACAGTGAAAGCTTGACCAAAGATTGATCAGAAAAAGACTGCAAAAGATACAACTAGATCCAAAATTGCACTGGAAAATAAAAATAAAAATAACCATTCATACAAGCTTTGATGATGGATTTCGACTCTAACTTCTTTTAATCCCAGAGATGAGAACTCCTCCGACGATCGAGAAAACCAGTCCGACAATTACTAAAAATTTACTATTTCACCTAGAATCGGTGATTTTGTTAGGTTGATTTGAATCAATTTTCACCAACCCGATTCAGGATGATTTGGCTTTGCGAGTCAAGAAATCGAGATAAGGGGTTTCTAAACCATTGTTGTTTTCTTCGATTTCTTCTCCGGCTTTTTTTTTTGGTTTCTTTTCAGGTAATTTCTTAACCATTGTCGTTGCTTCTTTCTTATGTTCCTAACAATGAAGATGATGATAGAAAAAACTGAAAGAAAAAAAAACTAGATATGTGGCGATAAAATGAGGCTTCAGATACATTTTTTTACTATTCACTCGCCTACTTTTGATGTAAAACACGCGCCTGTCATGGGTCAAAAGTGGTTTGTCATTGATACACTTTTGAAAGGCTTGGTGTGTAACATTAAACCTGTGGTCGACAGGTGTGTAACAAGTTGTTTCCTACTTGTATACATGGCCCAATAAGATTAGACCCATAATTAATATTTAATTAATGAGCAAATCTCATACGTCCGACGGTTACTTGATGGACGTACCGGATTAAATAAGAATGTCTATAAATTGGTCCTCTCTCCACTCATTAGGGTTACCATAATTTCCTTCTTCCATCACTAGAGGCGGCGGTAACGTAAAGTTAGGGGAGAGAAACCAATTTACCAATCAAGATAATGGATTCCGCTTCATGTATGTTTTTCTATGACGATTATATGTAAGATTATCATGTTCAAGATCCTAATATGAATTAAAATTTATGCTTACATAACAGAAATTTGGGTACAGGATGGATGGGTAAACTATGTATTGTGCCTTTATAAAATGACTTTGTGGATCACCCTCACAACTTTGAACTTCTTTGTATTGCATGACTGAAGACTTTCTTTATCTCGTTATGCCTGTCCATCTTAAGGATTTTCTCTTTGAAGAAAAGGGGAAAGAAAGGAGAAACATGTGACTAGTCACTCTCGCCACTAAATGCTAAGCCAACGTCTCACTATAACGAATAGTAGTATTGACAATACCATGCCGACTTGCGTGATATCGAACTGGCAAATTTTAGCAGTCAAAAAGCTTTTCACAAACAATAAGGGAAGCTAATTCTTATTTGTCTGTAGGATGTTTATGAGGAGTTAAACTGAAAAGTGTTAATTGTTGAAAAACATTTCATGGAAAACGCATTATTGACATGATTAATTTTCTTTTTTGTGTACAGGACGAAATTATGTGTGGCCAAGGTGATCAAGTGACCACCCTTCACCAATAAATTATAGTGTATATACGGTAAAATATTAAATTACTTGTTATTAATCAAAAAATAAACTTTCAACAGCCTTGCATAGCCCAATGACAAATAATGCTCAAATTTTGAACACACTTGTTGAATTTTTTGCTTCGACACTACCTGTATACCATGAAAAAAATTCTATTATATCTACCAAAATAAAAATACGCATGATTTAACTAATTAGTAGTATATGTCACTTGTTCTTGATGCAAACAACCCATTTTAGTGTTCTTTACTATCCTTTTAACATGGTATATACTATTTTATGTAATCTTTGAATATAAAACACATTATACATTAGAAGTTCACTAAAATGGACTCCTAAAGGGTAAAAAAGATTACATCAAATATTGGGCAAGAGAGAGTAATACTAGAGTAATAGCTATCAATTAATTAAATGAAGCCAAAAAAAAGTCACTATAACTGCTAATGGGGCTTAATGATTGCAAGCAGGCAGGACGTTAAAGAGGCAGCTTCTTCCTTTGCTTTGCTTTATAAATACAGAGAGGGGTTTCTTGTTTCTCTGCCACTTAGCAGTTAGTCGTTTAGCAAAGGTTTGTTGGTTGGTTTAAGGGGCTGGGGTTTTCAGTTTCCAAAATGGCTTCTTCTTCCACATTTGCCATAGCCACTTTCTTTTTTCTGCTATGCTTCACTACCCCTCTGTTTCTTGCCAACCCTCAACACCACGCCCACCATCCTCACTTTGCTTCTCATAACTATAGAGATGCTCTCGCCAAATCCATTATTTATTTTGAGGGTCAGAGGTCAGGGAAGCTCCCTTCTAACCAGAGGATCACTTGGCGCAAAGATTCTGGCCTTTCAGATGGCACAGCCATGGGTGTATGTTTTTTTTTTTTTCCATGTTTAGTTGTAAAGAAAGAATATTGAACTTGTTGTTGTTGATTTTTTGGGGTGAATAGTGGCAGTGCAGGTCCTCTTTTGACATGTTTTTTGGTAAATGAAGAGTCTTGAACTTGTTTTTGTTGATTTTGGGGTGAATAATGGCAATGCAGGTCCTCCTTTGGCATGTTTAGTTGTAAAGAAAGAGTCTAGAACTTGTTTTTGCTGATTTTGGGGTGAATACAATGCCGGTCCTCTTTTGACATGTTTCGTTGTAAAGGATGAATCTTGAACTTGTTTTGGGGTCAATTTGTGTTTGTTGATTTTGGGGTGAACAATGGCAATGCAGGTTGATTTGGTTGGTGGATATTACGATGCTGGAGACAATGTGAAGTTTGGTTTCCCAATGGCATTCACCGCCACAATGCTGTCATGGAGTGTGCTTGAGTTTGGTGGATTGATGAAAGGAGAGCTACAGAATGCTAAAGAAGCCATTGGTTGGGCTGCAGAGTATCTTCTCAAGGCCACTGCTCATCCGGACACCATTTACGTTCAGGTTCAATTCTGATCTCAACTAACTCTGAAGTGAATAATGCTTAATTTTTGTCTTGAAGCAAGTCGTTAACTTTTATATACAATACTGTTGCAGGTGGGAGATGCAGGAAAGGACCACTCTTGTTGGGAGAGACCTGAGGATATGGACACCCCAAGAAGTGTTTTCAAGATTGACAAAAACACTCCAGGGACTGAGGTTGCTGCTGAAACTGCTGCTGCTCTGGCTGCTGCTTCTTTAGTCTATAGAAAATGCAACCCTTCTTACTCCAAACTACTAGTCAAAAGGGCCATCAGGGTATTTCTCAGAAACACTATCAGTTGTTGTATATAGATCAAGAAAATGGGTGGCAGAACCTAAGGGTTTTTTGTTTGTGTTGGTTTTTAGGTGTTTGAATTTGCGGATAAGTACAGAGGTTCATACAGCAATGGGTTGAGAAAAGTCGTGTGCCCCTATTATTGCTCAGTTTCTGGATATGAGGTAAAAGAAAATTAGCTATCTACTGCAGTTTAGCGTGATATATATTCTCAACATTTTAAGGTGAAAGATAATATCTGTTCTTAGCTGATGCACTGATTTTGACTGATAAATGTATAGGATGAGTTGTTGTGGGGTGCTGCTTGGTTACATAGAGCCACAAAGAACCCATCTTATCTCAATTATATCCAAAGGAATGGGCAAATTCTTGGTGCTGCAGAGACTGATAACACATTCGGGTGGGACAATAAGCATGTTGGAGCAAGGATTCTTCTTTCCAAGGTTCAATATTTACCTGTGCATTTTTAGCTACTTACTTGTTAGTTGGCTAATATTAATCTAATGGGATTATTTTCTTTTTCTTTTCAGGCATTTCTTGTTCAAAAGCTTCAATCTCTTCATGATTATAAGAGTCACGCAGACAACTACATTTGCTCCCTAATTCCAGGCACACCATTTTCTCAGGCTCAATATACACCAGGTTAATTTCCTAGTTCATTTTCACATTTCTCTTAGTTTCCAGTTCAAGGCTGTCGATTAAAAAAACTTTCAATTTTACAGGAGGGTTACTCTTTAAGATGGATGACAGCAATATGCAGTATGTGACCTCCACCTCTTTCCTGCTAGTCACCTACGCCAAGTACTTAACTTCCGCTCGCATGGTAGTTAAATGTGGTGGAGTTGTTGTGACACCAAAGAGGCTACGAAACATAGCCAAAAAACAGGTTTGCTAAAATCAATTTTGTAACATTTTAAGTATGTAGTAGACCCTCAGTGCATAAAATTAAACCCGTGCGTGCAGGTGGACTATTTGTTAGGAGACAATCCATTGAAAATGTCATTCATGGTGGGATATGGAGCTAGGTATCCACAGAGGATTCATCACAGGGGATCTTCATTGCCCTCGGTCTTGAACCATCCATCTAAAATAGAATGCAGGTCCGGTTTCAGTGTGATGAGTTCACAAGCACCAAACCCGAACGTACTGGTTGGGGCTGTGGTTGGTGGTCCGGATGAGCACGATCGTTTCCCAGACGAGCGTTCAGATTATGAGCAATCTGAACCCGCGACATACATTAACGCTCCACTAGTTGGAACACTGACTTACCTTGCTCACTCATTTGGCCAACTCTAGAGAAGAAGTGTCATGGGCAACTCTAGAGATAGAACAGTAGAATCAAGAATGAAGCCTTGTTGATCTTTTTTTTCTTTAATTATGCTTTGTTACTTCTAGTAAAATAGGGAGTAATATAATATAGGTCCTAACTATCCTATTGGTGTTGTGCTAGTGTGTGGGTGGGTATATTGTATTGGCCGAGACAAAAAAAAAGAAAAGCCTCGAGCTCTCAACCCCTCCCCCCTTCCCCCCGCCCCCGGGTTCTTTGATGGCCCTAATGCTGCTTTCATTTTTGTTATTGGCCTTGGAGCGTATGTTACCAGTATTATTAATGTATTTCTATAGTGCAAGCTTCCTTGTTTTAACTTTCATGTTATGTTCCAGTTTTGAGTTGTGTAAACTTTGGAATAGTATAGGGTAATATCATCTGAATTTCGTCTTGCAACGGTGCTTCTTTGAAGTATAAAATTCAGTGACTTTCTAATTCATTTTTTTCACTTTACTAGTAATTGTGCAATGAAAAAAAAGGACAAAAGGTGGGAACTTGTGATTTCATGTTGTATGAGTTAGGATTTGGTCGATCACGTCTCAAAGGTAGCAAGATCAACTGTTAGGCACCTATGTGCCGGTATAGGGGGGGGCGACCCGGGGAGGAAAGGAGAGACGTCCTCGCGTCATCATCGGCTTCGTCATAAAATATACTTCTTCTTTTGTCATTCTGGTGATTAAGTAAAGGATCCTCCATTATATAAGGGGGATCAAGGCTTTGTAATAGGGGAAAGTTGTTTGGACAAGAAAGACAAATTTGCGCTCTCTCTCTCCACTCTTTATCTCTTTACTGGCCTATCTCCTCTACTATTACAGTTCCATTTTTACTAAAACTATCCTAGGGTTTATTATTTTTTACAACGATTTACCCCTTCATCTTTATTGATTGATTTGCTTAAAAAGAGTTCTTTTGAGTCAAACAATTTGGCGCCATCTGTGGGGATTTTCATAGTCGAAATCATAGTTCTCATCTAGGATATCAAAAGTAACGATCACTATTCTTCATACCCCATAAGAAACAACCTCTTAGGCTCCATCGACGAAGCCAATAGGAAAGATACCGAGAATATAACACCAAACGGTACACCGGAAGGGGAGATCTCACCCTCTTCACACGGGGATCTGACAGTCTTGCGTGAGAGAGGAGCTTCCACGTCTACGGCAAAAGAAACACCACCAGCAATCAAAAAGTTTCTAGAGGAATGGTTGACGAGCGCCCTAAGTAACATGCTCAAGAAACCCCCTCAGGGAAATGCCGAAGATTCACCAACGGCGGAAATCGCAGCCATCACAAGCGAGTCGGGCCCTACACGAATGAGCAACACCCGCAGTGTCATCAACGCAAGTGGTGATGCATTCGCAACTATCCTAAAGAAAATGGAAGAAATGGAAAACGAGAACAAAGTACTTCGTGATCAAAGGAAAGAACATCAGGAAAGGGTCGACAAAATACCTGGCGCCCCCAAGCTGCTACCAAAACGCGATATGGGAAGGTTTGTCGAACAACCGTATAGTGAGGAGGCTGCTCCTTACCCCATCCCTAAAACCTTCAAAATGCCACCATACTTGAAAATATACGACGGGGCCACGGATCCAGAATCATCTAATCCATTACATCACCGTGGTAAAGGGCAATGACCTGTCAAAAGAACAAGTGCCATCCGTAATGTTGAAAAAGTTCGGTGAAACTTTGACAGGAGGAGCATTAACATTGTATTCACAGTTACCAGCACGGTCGATATCGACGTTCGAGGAGATGGTAGACAAATTTGCCACTGCTTACACATGAGCAAAGAGGCTGAAGCTAGGGCCAACGACATCTTCGCCATCCCACAAACAACGGGCGAGGCACTTCGAAACTTTCTGGCCCGATTCAACAAGGTAAGAATGGGACTGCCAAACGTGTCAGAAGGAATGGCGGTCGCAGCCTTCCAAAATGGGCTGAATAGGAACGGATCGAAAGCAACTAAGAAATTGCTCAGCAAACTCATGAAGTACCCTCCTACCACATGGGAAGAGATCCATAACGCCTACTGCGTCGAAGTAAGGGCAGATGAAGATGATCTTAACGGTCTAACTCAGCGGCTAACGTCAGTCCAGGTTGAGGCAAGAAGAGATTGACGTAACGATAGAAGAAGGGACCAACCCCCACGTTTCAATTAAGAAAGGCATCAACCTTAAGTCAAAACCTCCAACCCGCCCCCTCCGAGATATGCGGACGCCATGTTACGATACACGACATCCCTTCGAAACGAAAGAGGTATGCCTTCATCATTATCTGCTCATAACTTTTGTGTTTCCTCTTCAGAAATAGTGTACGCACTGGAAAAGCTGGGCACGAAGGTGCAGTGGCCGCCGAAAATGAAATTGGACCCAAGCACAAGAATGTTAAACCTCCTCTACAAATTCCACCAGGAAAGAGGACACAAAACTGAAGATTGCATAGGCCTGCGACAAGAGGTGGTCAGAATGCTAAACCAGGGGTACCTAAAGGAACTTCACAGTGATAAAGGAAGGGCTAACTTCGCCAGAGGATGAGACCCCTCTCAAGGACCTCTAAAACCGCCGTCACCAGCACGTACCATACAGATGATTATCGGCGGCGGCGACAAGTCGGTGATCAACCAGGTGAAATTCACCACCATGCACAAAATCAAATGCACAGTCACCCATGAATGGTATGACGACTTCGAAGACAGTATCATCTTCAAAAAGTCAGATGCCGACGGTTTGTCTTTCCCTCACTATAATGCTTTAGTTATAAATTTATGCATCGCTGATACAGATGTAAAAAGAATCATGATAGATGACAGAAGCGGCGCGTGTATTATCCACCCAAGAGTTCTCATGCAAATGAGGCTCGCGGACAAAATAATACCGCGCTGTATAACACTAACCGGTTTTAACAATGCAGTAGAGCGGACATCAGGGGAAATAATGCTACCTGTCTTAGCAGGAGGGGTCACGCTGGAAACCACATTCCACCTCATGAACCACGAAACGGCCTATAACGCAATCATAGGACGCCCTTGGATACACGCCATGCTAGCCGTCCCATTGAGCTTTTACCAAGTGCTCAAATTTCCAACCCCGTAGGGGGTATTCAGTATTCGAGGCAAACCACGTACTACCCAAGAATACTACCGGATCGCCCAAGATTGCACGTATACCAAACAACTTAAAGGAGCAAGCGCGGAGGCATAGCAATTAGCCATGATGGGGACTAAGCCCGACCCACCAGCAGAGGTCATCAGAGACCCAGACATCGTAGATGCGTGTAAAGAAACTATAGAAAACCTCGACCCGGTCCAGCTGGACAATGCCGACAGCACAAAAAAGGCTTACATCAGGCACAACCTCCCAGAACCAGGTAAGTATCATGAATTTCTGACTAACAATGCCGATTTGTTTGCCTTTTCCCACTCAGATATGTCGGGCATCCCAAGGGATATCACCACTCATAGGTTGAATGTCGACCCGCTCTATCAGTCAATATGGCAGGCGGGGAGAAAATTCAATGCCGCAATCAACGAAGCGGTCAGCGAAGAGGTGGACAAATTGCTCGCCAATGGTTCCATCAGAGAATCGAAGTATCCCCAGTGGGTCACCAATGTAGTCATGGTTAAAAAGAAGAACGGGAAGTGACGGATGTGCGTGGACTTCACTGACCTGAACAAGGCATGCCTAAAAGACTCCTTCCCGTCACCCCATATTGACCAACTAATCGATGCAACGGCAGGGCATGAACTGCTGAGTTTTTTGGACGCTTACTCCGGTTATCACCTTAAAAGTAATAATGACCTTCCCCCTAAGGGGCATTCTGCATAAACCAGAGCTCTAGGCAAACTCACCAAATGGGTGATAGAGCTCAGTGAGCACGGCATAACCTATCACTCGCGAACCGCGATTAAGTCGCAGGTGCTTGTTGATTTTGTCGCCGATATCAGCACAAAAATATTGCCAGAGGCAGAACAAGAAGCGCTTCGTGCCTCCGCACGTACCGACTTCTGGACTCTCTACATCGACGGTGCTTCGAACTCCTTGGGATCGGGACTGTGACTCATCCTCGAAGTCCCTATGGGTGAAGTAATTCTCCAGTCGATACGATGCCCCAAGATGACTAACAACAAGGCCGAGTATGAGGTTGTGATTGCAGGTCTGAAGTTAGCCTTCAAATATGGCGCACGACGGCTCGTCCTCCATTGTGACTCTAAACTCGTCGTAAATCAGGTCACCGGGACTTTCCAAATCAAAGAGCAAAGAATGCAGAAGTATTAATCGGAAATCCATAAATTGATGCCTGAGTTCGACGAGTTTCGCTTTGATCAGACCCCCAAGGCACAAAACATCGAATCAGACGGCCTCGCCAAATTAGCTGCGGCCACCAGGAATATCAACAACGGAAATGTGGTCACCCTCCTACATTCTGCAATAGACCACATCGAGGTACTCTCTCTACATTTAACTAGGACTGGCATAACCGCCTTGTATCCTATTTACAGGACGGAACACTCCCGCAAGAGAGAAAACAAGCCAGGAAACTCCGAACACAGGCCACTCAGTACAGCCTGGTAAATCACGACCTCTACAAGAGGACATTTGGTGGTCCCCTAGCCAAATATCTGGGACCGCACCAAACAAGGCAAGTACTGGAGGAAGTACACGAGGGTCACTGCAGAGCCCATACAGGGAACCGTGCCCTCGTCTGATGCCTCATCCGTGCTTGATACTATTGGCCCACTATGAAGAAAGAAGCAACAGACTATGTCCGGAGATGCGAGCAGTGCCAAAAATATGCCCCTATGATACATCAAGCAGGGGAACTCCTCCATTCCATCACTTCGTCGTGGCCTTTCATAAAATGGGGAATGGACATAGTCGACCCCCCTCCGGCAGGACGAGGAAAGGTACGTTTCCTTTTGGTTTTAACTGACATTTCTCTAAGTGGGTGGAAGCAGGTGCGTAAGCACAAATACGCGAACAGGAGGTCATCGCCTTTATATGGAAGAATATTATATGTTGTTTCGGCATCCCCAAAGAAATCAGAAGCGATAATGGAACCCAGTTTGTCGGGAAGAAAACAACTGAGTTCTTCGAAAAATGGCATATCAAGTGGATACTCTCCACACCATATCACCCTACTGCCAACGGCCAAGCCGAGTCCTCCAACAAAGTGGTATTGAACATATTAAAGAAGAAGCTCGAAGAAGCCAAAGGGCTATGGCCCGAATTATTACCTGAAGTATTATGGGCATATTGAACTACACCAAAGTCCAGCACGAGAGAAACTCCATACTCACTGGTCTACGGGACCGAAGTAGTCATACCCATCGAAGTTGGGGAGCCTAGCCTGAGATACTCCCATATAAGCGGAGCAGTTAACGATGAGAGTAGGTTGCAAGACCTAGATGAGGTCGAAGAACAGAGAGGTATGGACCATATAAGAATGATAGCCCAGAAGCAACAAGTAGAGAGATATTACAACAAGAAAGCAAAGATAAGATCATACAAAGTTGGTGACTTCGTCCTCAAAGCCAAAACACTGGCGTCAAAAGACCCAAACAAGGGAAAGTTGGGAATCAACTGGGACGGACCATATAAAATCATAGCAATGGCAAACAAAGGAGCATTCCAACTAGAAACGATGGAAGGAAAACTACTCCAAAACAACTGGAACGTCGCCCATCTCAAGTATTTCCACTTTTAAAAGGTGTCACCTGAGCCGTACTCTTTTTACCTTACCTGAGTTTTGTCCCAATCGGGTTTTCTCACGGAGCTTTTTAAAGAGGCAGCAGTAGAGGGCATCCTGTGGATCAGAGCGCTGTTCATCACCCCAGCCCATCGGCACGACCTCTAAGCCAAAGTAATGAAGGGACTACACCAGGCAACTTTCATTGTATGAGAAAAATTCCATTGTACAAATAGAAATCTCCATTGTGTGAACAAGATTCTCCATTTGAATAAACACCTCCATCATGTGAAATGCAATTGGTTTGTATACGACGGATACTACTTCAACCACAGTCGAAGCAACATCTTAACGGCTAAGACCATCGACATCAGTTCGACCTCGTTCGAACCACGACGGATACTACTTCGACCATGGTCGAAGCAATATCCTAATGGCTAAGGCCATCGATATTTCGACCTCATTCGAACCATGACAGATACTACTTCGACCATGGTCAAAGCAACATCTTAACGGCTAAGGCCATTGACATCAGTTCAACTTTGTTCGAACTAAGACAGATACCACTTCAACCACAGTCGAAGCAATATCCTAACGGCTAAGGCCATTGACATTTTGACCTCATTCGAACCACGACGGATACTACTTCGACCACGGTTGAAGAAACATCCTAACAGATAAGGCCATAGACATCAATTCGACCTCGTTCGAACCATGACGGATACTACTTCGACCATGGTCGAAGAAATATCCTAACGGCTAAGTCCATCGACATCAGTTCGACCTCGTTCGAACCACGACGGATACTACTTCGACCGCGATCGAAACAACATCCTAACGACTAAGGCCATCGATCATGACGGATACTACTTCGACCACGGTCGAAGCAACATCCTAATGGCTAAGGCCATCGATATCAGTTCGACCTCGTTCGAACCACGACGAATACTACTTTGTCCACGATCAAAGCAATATCCTAACGGCTAAGGCCATCAATATCAGTTCGACCTCGTTTGAACCACGACGGATACTACTTCGACTAGGGTCAAAGCAACATCCTAACGGCTAAGGCCATCGAGATCAGTTCTACCTCGTTCGAACCATGACGGATACTACTTCGACCACGGTCAAAGCAATATCCTAACGGCTAAGGCCATCGACATCAGTTCAACCTCGTTCGAACCATGACGGATACTACTTCAACCACGGTCGAAGCAACATCCTAACGGCTAAGGCCATCGACATCAGTTTGACCTCGTTCGAACCACGACAGATACTACTTCGACCACGGTCGAAGCAATATCCTAACGGCTAAGGCCATCGACATTTCGACCTCGATCAAATTACGATGAATACTACTTCAACCACGATCAAAGCAACATCCTAACGGCTAAGGCCATCGATATCACTTCGACCTCGTTCGAACCACGACAGATACTACTTCGACCACGGTCAAAGAAACATCCTAACGGCTAAGGCCATTGACATCAGTTCAACCTCGTTCAAACCACGACGGATAATACTTTGACCACGATCAAAGGAATATCCTAACGGCTAAGGCCATCGACATCAGTTCGACCTCATTCGAACCACAACGGATACTACTTCGACCACGGTCGAAGCAATATCCTAACGCCTAAGGACATCGACATCAGTTCGACCTCGTTCGAACCACAACGGATACTACTTCGACCACGGTCGAAGCAACATCCTAACGGCTAAGGCCATCGACATCAGTTCGACCTCGTTTGAACCACGACGGATACTACTTCGACCACGGTTGAAGCAATATCCTAACGGTTAAGGCCATCGACATCAGTTCGACCTTGTTCGAACCATGACGGATACTACTTTGACCACGGTCGAAGCAACATCCTAATGGCTAAGGCCATCGACATCAGTTTGACCTCATTCGAACCACGATGGATACTACTTCAACCACGGTCGAAGCAATATCCTAATGGCTAAGGACGGCGACATTAGCTCGACCTTGCTCGAACCACGATGAAATATGGTTATAAAAATAATCAATACATCCCTACGAAGACTAAGTGTCTCGCTTTAAACTAAAAATGAAAAACGACGGACAAACGAAATGGCAAAAATAGTTTATATTACAACAAAATGTTATTTACATTCGCCCATACAGGAGGGACCCAATATAACCAATGCTCAAAAACTTTGAAATAAAACAACCAAACTGAAATTATTCGTCGGCCACAGCAGGGTAAGCATCTTCATAACATGAGTCCGAATCGAGGTGGTTCACGTTGTCAGGGTAAACACCCTATCCATCAAGAGTGTTAGGCTCATATCCACATGACCCACGAGCCGTACATGCTTCAGCATGCACTGTCTGAACTTCCGCCTCTATCGCACGGCCTCGACGCGAAAAGCTCTATACACATCGAGTCGAGCCTCTACATAGACCTACATCTCATATAAATGATGATTCAAGCCCTGACCGACCAACGGGCGAGATGTGGAAGGCCCGGGGTGGCGATCTGCTTCTCCTACCCTCGGTGGAGCTACTTGCCTTTGCAGCAAGGACAATTTCACCCCTAGCTCCCCAAGATGCCTCTCAAGTTCCGCAACCCGACTGCTAGAGGCCTCTCTTTCTTGTATAAGTTCTGACCTAGATAGACGGAGGGCATCCTCCAATGAGACCGTCTCAGAAATAGCGGCAGCCAACTTATCAGCACTAGCATTCAACTCACCCTGAGCCTATCAATCTCCACTGTCTTGGCGCTCAGATTGGCGCCCAAACCGACCACCTTCAACTACAGGTCAGCATTCTCTGTAGTCATCCTCCTTCGCCTTAAGGAGGACCTCCGACTTGCTGTTACGAGTGATAGCCCTCGCGAGCTCCTCATCTCTCTCCTCTAGTTCCGCAACCCTGCTCTACAACTAGGCCTCCCGCTATTTGAGCCCTTCGTGAAACACCTAGAATTCAGGGTCTTAAAGGTAGAGTCGGACACCGCCCGATGCCTGGCACGGTACTACTGGTACTTTGTCGACATTTTCTTATAAAGATATGTCCTCCTTCTTTTACGACGACTGCTTTCCACCTCCAGGACGAGGGTCTGAAAAGAAAAAATAGAAGTAAGCGCATATTTCATTGTCAATCCTACAATACAAAAAAAGAGAGAAGGGGGAAACCCACCTGTAGGACCATGCCAGCGACCTTCCAAGACAGCTCTGTATCACTCATTGTTCTGAGCATCTTGCTCTCAGGAGCGGCGCATAAAAGGGTAAGGGTCGATGCGACCTTCTTACTATTTAACAGCAAATTGTAATCCTCCAGGATTATTATGTGACGGTCAGACCCATCCGCCATCGCTTCCACATGGGTGTGGCGATCCAAAAATTCATTTATATCCTCCAGGGCAACGTCAGAACCTGCCCCGTCAGCTTCCACGCTAGGCCTTCCGACGTTGGTCGATGCACCCCCCTCAGTGGAGCGCACCGAACTAGCTCCAGGGGCAGCCCTCCTCTCGTGGGCTGACCTCCCCAACAAAATGGCATCAGCCATGAACACAGGCATTGACGTCGTCCGAGATGCCCCACTCCCGTCAGCATCAGTAGCCACCCTCTTCCCTAACTCCAATCTTCTCCTTTTTCTCTCTAATGGTTCGTCACCAGCAGAGGATTCATCGACAGGATGAGAAGCTAGCACCAACAAGGGTGTGCCAATGACCGTTACAGAGGCGAACGGGGTCTCCTACTGAAGAGGTAGAGGACGACCCTCTCGAACAGGCGCACACAAAACGTCTTGAGCTTCTACGATAGCAGTAGGTCATCTAAAAGCAGGGACTATCACCCTTCTCCTAGAAGCACCCCGACCTGTCATCAACAAGAATCATACAGTGAGATAAAGCCACACAACCAGAGACACAATAAATCAAAGGTTTACCTGAGGAAACCTTAGGGCCGTAGCATTCAACGAAGGCAGCCCAAGTTCGAGTCTCCTTCGCATGGGGCAACAGGCCAGCAACCCAGTTCCTGAGGCCGACGATGGGCTGGGGTGGGCGAGCCATAGCTGCAAAATAAACTGTCAGAAGCAACATTCACGGAAGATGGAGAGTACAATGAACTACGATACTTATTATTGTCATTCCACTTTTCTGGGAACCCGGTAGGGTTAGAAACCACGTGCTCAGTCTTGATAAAGAAGTATTTGTGCCAATACTTACAGCTCGGCCGTTCGTCTGTTCCGACCACCAGTCCCTTTGTGCCACGAAGCCTTAGGTGCACCATGGTGCCCCTAAGGAAACCGGGGGAGAATAAATGCAAGAGGTGGTGCACAGAGATGTCTCTCCATGCTAGTTCCGCGTATTTAGTCAACAAAAGGAGCACCTTGAGTGTGTATGGCGTGAGCTGAGCCGTGCAGATATGATAGAATCTGTAGAACTCATCCGCCAATGGAAAAAGAGGCAGGGTATAACCAATCATAAACGGGTACTCATAGAAAACGTAGTACCTGGGTCTGTGAACGTTAGCATAGTCCCCATATGCCAGAACCATCTCCACTTGAGCGGGGATACCGTATTTTACACGAAGAGCATCAAGATGAGTTTGGTCTATCTCCGGAAGTACGGGTCTCAGAGTGGGAGGTGGGTTCTTACTGAAGTCACTCCGAGACGAGGGATGCCGTGGTAATAATGCCTCCACTGTAAAAGGGTTGTCATCATCCTCCACCTCCACTTCTCTGCTATCGGAGAAAGGTGCTGCACTCACCAGAACAATCTTAAGAACCTCCTCAATAGGGCGACGGGATTTCGGCATGATTTTATATAAAAGTAGCAGGTCACACCAATGGAGAATGAGAAAAAAAGGCTTCCGATCGAGAATGAAAATGAGAAAATAAGGAGATACGAAAACAGAAGAAAAAGATCAAAGAATTCTTAAGAGTGGGTAAAGTTCTTCAACGATATTGAACCTTTCACCTATTTATAGGGTTGGGTGGTGCCAGAACCGAGGCTGCAGACTTTAAATCAGAGCGGGAAACCAAGCGCCAAACCATCAATTTTTCTACCTTGAAAATACGCATAATGATGATGCATGCAAACGCTGACATCACCCAGGGAGCAGTGTTCTTTTCAACGTTCCGTCGAATGTGATTACGATCTCTTCTACTGGCTATGTCGTAACGTTTCGACAAGCCAAATTCTCTTTAAAAGAAGTACTAATTCCACCCATCGAGGGCGCACCTCACTGCGACCTCGATGAGTGGAGGGACTAACTGTATGGGTTCGAATTTGGTTGATCATGTCTCAAAGGTAGCACGACCAACCGTTAGGCACCTACGTGCCGATATAAGGGAGGGGGCGACCCGGGGAGGAAATGAGAGACGTCGTCGCGTCATCGTCGGCTTCGTCATAAAATATACTTCTTCTTTTGTCATTTTGGTGATAAGTAAAAGATCCTCCATTATATAAGGGGGATTCAGGCCTTGTAATAGGGGACAGTTCTTTGGACAAGAAAGACAAATTCTCTCTCTCTCTCTCTCTCTCTCTCTCTCTCTCCACTCTTTATCTCTCTACTGGTCTATCTCCTCTACTATTACAATTCCATTATTACTAAAACTATCCTAGGGTTTATTATTTTTTATTACGATTTATCCCTTCATCTTTATTGATTGATTTGCTTAAAAAGAGTTTAACATCTTTTGAGTCAAACACATGTGTGGACGAACAAGTGCACAACAACTGGAAAACTAATTATGCAAATGTCAGATTTGGATTTTAGGGGCCAACAAAAACTTATCTGCACTGGATGATTACACCTGACCAATAAACAAATAACACATATCACTTTATTTAACTATAATTGATAGTACTTAACTGTAGTTAAGTACTTTTTGACTTAAAATGTTATCGAACAATATTTAAGCAAATCAATCAAATGTATGAAAAAGAATAAATCATAGCCAACCACAATCATTGTCGGATCAAGGATTAAATAAACAAGATAGTAGATTCTATAGAGATAACACTTAGGAGACTTTATTGATCATGAAACTGGTCCTGCCTCCCCTTGGGAAGGTTCAGGGAATTTGTAGTTTGTTTCTCATCTTCTAGATCGGTCCTGCCTCTCCTTGGAAAGGTTCAGGGAATTTGTGGTTTGTTTCCCATCTTCTAGATCGATCCTGCCTCTCCTTGGAAAGGTTCATGGAATTTGTAGTTTGTTTCTCGTCTTCTAGTTCGGTCCTGCCTCTCCTTAGAAAGGTTCAGGGAATTTGTGGTTTGCTTCTCATCTTCTGGATTGATCCTCGGAATGGACAGATATTCTTTTCCTTTTTTGGGAAAGAGAGAGCATGGAGAAAGTCCAGAGTCCCGGAAATATTTTGAGAAGCCCCCCCCAAATAACTCTTTTCTTCCCTATTTATAGTTGGGGGCATCACTCCCATCAGGCCTTATCTTAGTCGAATAGGTCGAGGGGGCGATGCTCCCCTTATAGGGGACGCGACCCCAATGCTAGCTTCGTAATTAGTGCGGATTGGATGAGGCCAGGTTCATTAGCCATTTCTTTAGGGAATACTTGAGACGGGGTCGATACTACGACGGTCGCTTGGTCAGATTTCTGACCAATACAGTTAGTCCCTCCATTCACAACCCTATAAACCTCGACGGACGGACTATGTAACGACATGGTCGTGTTGGGAGTGGTTCGTATTCCTTAGTCATGCCGCGAGTTCCAAAACAGTATTGAGAGGGTTCATCGGTAACTTCATATCATCACATCAGTTTCGAAGAAACAGCGGCTGATAAATGGGGTGTCGCTTCTCATGAACGGTCATATGGCACATGACAGTCATAAGGGCACACGTTCCCGAGGAACCGAATTGTCTTTCGCGACTGGTCAGATTCTAATAGCGACTTGGTTTTCACGCTCGGGGGATCTGTGCCTTATAAATTGGTTAAACCTTGCACTTTGTCTTTCATACTTTCTTTTTGCCTGCTTTCGAGAGGATTTCTGGAATATTCATCCCTTTGGGCATTCTGAGCTCTTGCTTTGCCTCTTCTCTCATAACCTGCTTCTGCTTTTCCTGCTTTCCCGATAAAGCTTCCCTCTTCCTCTCTGAATTAACGATGACGGGGACTTCTTCTCACGACAATCTTCTAGCCATCCTGCCGGCGACTGAGGATCACGCTCCAGCGGAAGGGGATTTAAACCTGGCGGAGAACAAAGGGGTTCCCTCTGTGGATGAGATTTTGTTCCGTGCGGGGAGGGTGGTGGAAGACTTCAGCGCCAATGGCGGCAGGGAGTACTCTAACATTGAATCCTTTGTAGGGGAGTCTGGAATAAAAGAGTTGAGGGAGCGATGAGGCATCCCCAGCTACGTCGAGATAATACCCGCCGAGAAAAATGACAGGGTGCAGATAGACCCCCCTGGGTACTGCTCGCTCTATGCATGCCCTTTTATATTGGGGTACACGTTGCCGCTCCCGATGCTAGTGGTCGACTTTTGTCGCTACTACAAGGTGTGCCCTGCCCAGATATCTCCGTACTTGTATAAGCTCTTTCTCATGTTCATTAAATACGTGGAGCTAGAAGGTCGCGAAGTCACCCTGAAGCATGTGCTTAGCCTATTCGCGCCCCAAAGGATTCGGGGCACCATGATCCATGCGCGTCCTTCTGGGTCAAGAAGGTTGGTGGTCGGAAGGACCGTGAGCTGTTGCAAGTGCTGTGCAGCAGGAGTGAGCTCGAGGAGCGAATTCGCCTCAAGGACGAGGAGCTCAAAGTCGGGAGGGGTGTCGCCGCCGAGTGAGAGTATCTGGAACACAAGGTGTGGGCACTAAAGCTAGAGATGGAGCAAAGCCGGGCCAGAATTGTAGAAATTGAGGTCGAGTGGGGAGCGAAGCTGGCTACCCTAAAGGGTCAGGTCGCCATCCTCGAGCGTGCGGAGAGGGACGCGTCAACAAGGACTGCGGCCTTCGAGGCAGCGGTTCGTGTCCAGGAGTCTCAACGAGAGTTGGAAGGTGAGGTTGTGGCCCTTAGGGAGTCGAGGCTTGAGGAGCGAATCAGCGAGATTGATCAGGAGGCCCAGGATTTGTCGGATCGGGTTGCTGTTTTGGAGGAAGAGAACCAGCGCCTGAGGGCCTTGGCTGGACCGGCTCGTGCCGACGTTCCCCCCCAAACTCATGATCTTTCGGTTTATGCCGAAGCCCAGCTTGACATTTTTAAGAACCTATTGGGGGAGGGCATGATGTCTGAGGAGGTTGTTGAGGTGGCATGCCAAAAAGCTCGCAAAGCAAGAGCTAGCTGCGGATATGACGTGGGGATGCCTGAGAGTAATGATGGTGCTCGTGGTGGCGATGGTGATGGCCTTGATGGGGGTGAATATTGCGGCGGTAGTGCTGGACCCGAGTAAAAAAAATAATTCTGCTGTGTTGATCTTTCCTTTGGTACGCCGATAAGCATTTGTTTGTTTGATGTTTCCTCTCCCTTTTTTTTTATTTGACTCTTCGACCGGCTTGGACCGGATGTAAGCGGCGTTGGCCCGCATTTATAGTTCCATTAATAAAGGATTCTTTTTTTCGCTATTTGCCTTATGATGGTGTACTCTTTATCGATTTGAGGTTCAGTTGCGGGCAGTGGACGGTTGTCTTTGCCCGAGTGAGACCGAGTTATAATGCTTTGATGGCGAAGGCATTCAACCTGAGTCCTAGTTCGAGCGAGCTCGAACGGTACTGTTCTGGTGCCGAAGGCACTTGGCCTGAGTCCCAGTTCGAGCGAGGTCGAACTGTACTGTTTTGATGGCGAAGGCACTTGGCTTGAGTCCCAGTTCGAGCGAGGTCGAACTGTACTATTTTGATAGCGAAGGCACTTGGCCTGAGTCCTAGTTCGAGCGAGGTCGAACTGTACTATTTTGATGGAGAAGGCACTTAGCCTGAGTCCCAATTCGAGCGTGGTTGAACTGTTCTATTTTGATGGCGAAGGCACTTAGCCTGAGCCCTAGTTCGAGTGACTTCGAACTATACTGTTTTGATGACGAAGGCACTTAGCCTGAGTCCCAGTTCGAGCGAGGCCGAACTGTTCTGTTTTGATGGCAAAGGCAGTTGGCCTGAGTCCCAGTTCGAGCGAGGTCGAACTGTACTATTTTGATGGCGAAGGCACTTGGCCTGAGTCCCAGTTCGAGCGAGGTCGAACTATACTGTTTTGATGGCGAAGGCACTTATCCTGAGTCCCAGTTCGAGCGAGGTCGAACTATACTATTTTGATGGCGAAGGCCCTTGGCCTGAGTCCCAGTTCGAGCGAGGTCGAACTGTTCTGTTTTGATGGCGAAGGCACTTAGCCTGAGTCCCAGTTCGAGTGAGGTCGAACTATACATTTTTTATGGCGAAGGCACTTAGCCTGAGTCCCAGTTCGAGCGAGGTCGAACTATTCTGTTTTGATGGCGAAGGCACTTAGCCTGAGTCACAGTTCGAGCGAGGTCGAACTATACTGTTTTGATGGCGAAGGCACTTGGCCTGAGTCCCAGTTTGAGCGAGGTCGAACTGTACTATTTTGATGGCAAAGGCACTTGGCTTGAGTCCCAGTTCGAGCGAGGTCGAACTATACTGTTTTGATAGTAAAGGCCCTTGGCCTGAGTCCCAGTTCGAGCGAGGTTGAACTGTTCTGTTTTGATGGCAAAGGCACTTAGCCTGAGTCCCAGTTCGAGCGAGGTCGAACTGTTCTGTTTTGATGGCGAAGGCACTTGGCCTGAGTCCCAGTTCGAGCGAGGTCGAACTGTGCTGTTTTGATGGCGAAGGCACTTGGCCTGAGTCCTAGTTCGAGCGAGGTCGTACTGTACTATTTTGATGGCGAAGGCACTTAGCCTGAGTCCCAGTTTGAGCGAGGTCGAACTATACTGTTTTGATGGCGAAGGCACTTGGCCTGAGTCCCAGTTCGAGCAAGGTCGAACTGTATTGTTTTGATGGCGAAGGCACTTAGCCTGAGTCCCAGTTCGAGCGAGGTCGAACTATTCTGTTTTGATGGCGAAGGCACTTAGCCTGAGTCCCAGTTCGAGCGAGGTCGAACTATACTGTTTTGATTGCAAAGGCACTTGGCCTGAGTCCCAGTTCGAGCGAGGTAGAACTGTACTGTTTTGATGGCGAAGGCACTTAGTCTGAGTCCCAGTTCGAGCGAGGTCGAACTATACTGTTTTGATGGCGAAGGCACCTTGCTCGAACTGTTCTGTTTTGATGACGAAGGCACTTGGCCTGAGTCTCAGTTCGAGCGAGGTCGAACTGTACTGTTTTGATTGCGAAGGCAATTGGCCTGAGTCCCAATTCGAGCGAGGTCAAACTGTACTGTTTTGATGGCGAAGGCACTTGGCCTGAGTCCTAGTTCGAGCGAGGTCGAACTGTACTGTTTTGATGTCGAAGGCACTTAGCCTGAGTCATGTGTTGCATTCACGTTAAGCTCATCTTCTTGATCGTGACGTTCAAAGTGTTTCAGCTTCATTTTCGATGTCTTGTTTGCGGCGCTTTTGCGCCGGTTTTCGGCCTGACGCGACGGGAAAGATGAGTGGGAGTTACAGCGAGGGATGGCTTCTCCATCTTCTTTGTTTGGCGCGTTTTCGTCGATTCTGGTTTGAATAGAGCTATCCTCTTGATGCTTTTCCTTTGATTTGGGAGGAACTAAGAGTTTTCGCTAGGAAATCCCCACAGACGGTGCCAAATTGTTTAACTTAAAATGTTATCGAACAATATTTAAGAAAATCAATCAAATGTATGAAAAGGGGTAAATCATAGCCAACCATAATCAACGCCGAATCAAGGATTAAAGAAACAAGACAGTAGATTCTATAAAGATAACACTGAGGAGACTTTATTGATCATGAAACTGGTCCTGCCTCCCCTTGGGAAGGTTCAGGGAATTTGTAGTTTGTTTCTCGTCTTCTAGGTCGGTCCTGCCTCTCCTTGGAAAGGTTCAGGGAATTTGTGGTTTATTTCCCGTCTTCTAGATCGATCTTGCCTCTCCTTGGAAAGGTTCAGGGAATTTGTGGTTTGTTTCTCGTCTTCTAGATCGGTCCTGCCTCTCCTTGGAAAGGTTCAGGGAATTTGTGGTTTGCTTCTCGTCTTCTGGATCGATCCTCGAAATGGAGAGATATTCTTTTCCTTTTTGGGAGAGAGAGAGCATGGAGAAAGTCTAAAGTCCCGGAAACATTTGGAGAAGCCCCCCCAAAATAACTTTTTTCTTCCCTATTCATAGTTGGGGGCATCACGCCCATCGGGCCCTCTCTCAGTCGACCAGGTCGAGGGGGCGATGCTCCCCTCATAGGAGAGGCGACCCCAACGCTAGCTTCGTAATTGGTGCGGATTGGACGAGGTCAGGTTCGTTAGCCATTGATTTGGGGAACATTTGAGACGGGGTCAATACTACGACGATCGCTTGGTCAGATTTCTAACCAATACAAGTACCATATATTTTGCACATAACCTTAACTAAATACTAGTAATATAAAAATACCCGACATCTTGAAATTCCATGTTATGTTCTAGGCGGAAACGTTTACATCGACGGTACTGTTGTCTACTAATGGTGAATATGCGTGGCCTTTTATTTCGATATGCTATTACCACACAAAAGGTAAATTTGGCTTAGTTTGAGAAAACAGCATACACATGTATATTGAAAAAGATTAAACTCATACGAAAGAATTTCACCAATTGCACTTGGATTTATATAATTACACTATTAGTAATCATCAAAAGGTTATCAAACTTAATCTTAATTGAAAAGAAATTTTCAATTTATGTTTTAACGACTTTTTTGTGAAGACAATAATAGCCTAAGTGGGTTTACTAATTGAACAAAAGCTTAGGACAATTTTTTCAACGCACATTAACAATTCCGTTTTAATTTATATGAATTTATTTGATTGGGCACGAAATTTAAGAAAAGAGAGAAGACTTTTGAACTTGTGGTGTAAAATAAAGCACATATATTTTGTTTGGTTATAAATTATTGCATAAAGGTAAATTATTTTCAAATACGGAAATAAGTAATTCTTTTTGACATGGACTAAAAAAGAAATAAGTTCACATAAATTAAAACGGAAACGGAAGGAGTAACAAACTGAATAATACCTAAGAAATTGTCTCTCCATTACACTCTTGATTGAGTTTTTTCGTAGAATATCGTGCCGAATGAGAAAAAAAATGAATGCGGGTAAGTTTTTTCCATAGTCGTACGACCATTGATTTCTTCTTTTTTGATTTCTTTATTTATTAAAATAGGACTCCTAATAGACTTTAATTAATTTCTTTTTATACTTAATTTAACTTAAAATGGTGTAAACAGTCGTGCGGGTAAATTTTTGCCGTTCTAAAAGGTGTAGTAATAGCTTGCAAAGTACTACCATGAATTGAGGGGCCAAATATTTGACCGTTAGTTCTTAAAAGCTAGTGTAGCGAAGAGCCCGGTAAGTCCTAAAACCCAACAAAATAACGACTCAAAATTGACATCGAAGTGTGAAGGAGCGGTCACGTGGTCAAAAGGCTGCAAATACTGTAGACTAAAGTAAAAAATGTGTCAGTGACTTACAACTCTGTCTCTCATAGTACAGTAAATATTTACTCTAGTGTTTACGCTACATCAATTCATCATGCTTAAGTAATTTAATGAAGTAAGAATATACTCCCTCTGTTTTAATTTATATGAATATATTTGACTGTGTATTAAATTTAAGAAAAAATAAAAAATTTTGGAATTTGTGGTCCTAAAGAAGTTAAAATGGGGCTCAGAGTATTTGTGTGGTTATAAAAACTTCTCCATAAGGGTAAGATTGGAAGTTTAAGCTAAATTGCTTCCAAATTTAGAAATGGTTCATTCTTTATGGAGCAGACCAAAAAGGAAATAGATTCACATAAACTAGAACGGAGGGAGTAAATTATATAACCATAATAATATGATAAAAGTTTATATATACACATATGAGATGCATCTTTGTATACACTGTAAACTAGGGCGGTGTATAATTTGGTAAATATCGAATTTCCGTATTGAAATAAAAAATTTTAGTATTTGGTATTCGATATTTTGATATTCAATATGGTATTTGGTTTAAGTTTTAAAAAAAATATGGTATTAAGTATGGTATTTGGTACTTTCTCCGTTCCAATTTATGGGAACCTCTTTGACTGAGCACGAAGTTTAAGAAAAAAAAGAAGATTTTTGAAATTTGTGGTCCTAAACAAGTTCAAATGGGGCCCAGAGTATTTGTGTGGTTATAAAAGTCTCTCATTAAGGGTAGAGTTGTAAGTTTAAACTAAATTGTTACCAAATTTATAAAGGGTTCATTCTTTTTGGAACAGACCAAAAAGGAAATAGGTTCACATAAACTGGAACGGAGGAAATATTTTTTAATAAAATATCGAAATATCGATACCGTACTGAAATATATATTATAGCACACAAAACATATATTATTAATTATAACATAAATATAAACAATCGAAATCTTACTTTCCTTTATTTTCTAAGTTCATCAATTAACTCTAAGCAAGTAAGAAGCTATTTCTAATGATCGAATTTATTCCTTTATGTGCAGTTTTCTCTTTCTAGGTCGATATTTGCTGATTATGGATAAATTTTTTGTCTAACAAATGTTTTTTGTTTTGTACTTTTGAGTACTTTATAAGAATATTATAATTTATGACTCTATGCACTTGTTAGTATTCAAACCGAATAAACAGAAGTTACCTAACCGAATAAACCGAAACCGAAAAATAAACCATAACGAATTTAATCAAGTACGGTATTGATATAGTATTTTAAGAAACCGAATACCAAACCGAAATATCTAAATACCGTACCGTACCACAAACACCCCTAGCGAAAACATCCGATACAGGTAACTTTTTACCAATCAAAACCAAAGCGCCACACTTTGTTTCTTTGCAGCTTCTGACTTTCAGCTTTGAAGTTCTCTCTAATTTTACCTCTTATCTTTAGAAACAGGGATGTTTATGGTTCAGATTTGGGTCTATTTTTTCTAAAAAAGAAACCAAATCAAGTAAGTTAATTTTTTAAATATTAGAACAAAATCAAACTCATAAGTCAGTTTTTTATCGATTTGGTTTTTGTCGATTTTTCGATTTTCTCGGTTATTTATTGATTTTTTTCTTAAATATGAACATACTCTACCAAACGCATATTGCGGCGACTATATTTTCAACGTAACACTATCAAATCAATTGCTCTTTGAGAAATCTATTTTTTACCAAGATATATTTATGATAATTGAATCAAATAGTCAAAAATATTTTAAGTATTCAATTAAAAATTAATTATTTTTAACATGAAATAAATTATTTTACTTATCAAAAGAAAACCACCAATCAAACTAGAATGCAAATGCAAAGAATTAGATGATTATAATAGCAAAGAATTAGACTAAAAATATAAATAACTAATATGTACCATAAAATTTCATAAGCTTTATATAGAAATACACATATATAAAGTGTAATAATAAATTTAAATAGCTACTTTTATAGTCGGTTTGATTCGATTTTTTTCGATTATTTTTTTATTAAAACCAAAACAAACCAATTTTGATCGATTTTTAAAATCCAAAATTAAAACCAAACCAAATCTTAAAAGTATTGGTTCGATTCCCTATTTAGAAGTTCGGAAAAGGAGGTGACATTAGCCAATAAGAAAGAACGTATTTAAAGGGAACTAAAAGTTTATATTCTTAATACAACTTAATGATTATAATATATTGTCCACATCTTTTAAAGTAGAATTCTTGTTTATTAATGATTATTTGAGTATTATTTTAAATAACTTGACAGAAAAAATCATTCTCTCTCTTGGTGCAGGCCTAGAACGATAGGAAAATAAGATGCTAGCTGCTAGCTGCTAGCTGCTAGCTGCTAGGTGTTTGTCCTGATTTTATTATCATATTTGGTCTTTTTATTTCTTGAATGAAATGAAAACATATTTACCATAATTGAATTTTCCTTCTTGTATAAAGAAATTATAAATCTCTTTGTGGATGCTAAATCAGACAATACTTGAACGATGATAAATCAGACAACAAAAGAGAAATATACCAAAAGAGACACAAACATATAACGTGGTTCGATCAATTGACCTACGTCCACAGATGGAGATGAGCAATCCACTACACAAAATAGAGTACAAAGTATAGAGAGAACCTCACAAAGAGGCAAACACAATTGACGCACTAGCACTTGTCCCGAAAAGTTCTACCCCCAAGATTCTCAAACCACTTATGGCTATATTGTGGATACTACTGAATGAGAAGGAAGAATCCTCAATTTATAGAAGTCCAAAGTTTTTCCTCAAAGAAAAGGGACTAGCCAAATATGAGGAATCATATTTATAAAACTTCAAGAACTCTTTTTTCAATGTTACAGTGTTATATATGAGATACGGGAAAAGGTTACAGTGTTATATACGCACCACCACCTGATCAGCTGGTATACCTTGATGATTTTGCCCATAGTGGCCGAGATGATATGATGGGATGCCCTTAGAGGCTTGATGATGTTATGAACACATGTACCTATGCACGACATCACATTCATATGCATATGCATGACACTATGAGTGTTTCATGATTTACAGAGTTATTCAGACTTACATTTCGAGTCTTTTACTCAATATTTCTCTCATGTCTATTATTTACTGATTTTCATTCGTTACGTACTTGGTACATTGTTTGTACGGGTGTCCTTTTTGCTTGGGAATGCTGCGTTTCATACCCGTAGGTCCCTATAAACAGGTCGAGAGTCCTCCAAGTAGGCTATCAGCTCAACGGAATATGTTGGTGCACTCTATTTGCTCCGGAGTTGCTTATTTGATCAGTATAATTAGGACATGTATTGATTGGTATGACGGGGCTCAGTCCCCACCTTTATGATACTTATGTACTCTTAGAGGCTTGTCGATAGATGTCATGTATACGAATACTTGTATGACCTTATTCGCTATGTTTAGTTTACAAATGATCATGTTGGCCTTATGTATGTCACATGTATAAGTTTTTATATTAGGTTAGGTCGTCCTATATTGAGTATTCCCTTATGTTTATGTTGGTTAGCCCATGACGACTCGTTTGGAATATTTGCCAATGAGAGTACGATAAGAAAGATATGTATGTTGGTACTCGATTGAGTAAGGTACCGGATTTCCGTTGCGGCCCATAGGTTGGGTCATGAAAAAAGTGATATCAGAGCAGTTCTGTCCTAGGGAGTCTACAAGCTGTGTCTAGTAGAGCCTTGTTTATGAGTGTGTCGTGCACCACACTTATAAGCAGGAGACTACATGGCATTTAGGATTGTCACCCTTTCTTCTTACTCTAGATTGTGTTGTAAAGCTCAGTCGTAGAAATTCAAATTCCTAAATTCCATTTATTCGTAATAAGACGATACCGACATCCAGAGATAGTTAGTAAGAGATTGAATGTGGTTGTGGAAGAGTTGAGTCAAAGTAACTAAGATGTGTAAGCCTTTTTGATAAGGAGCCATAAAGAAAGAATATCTATCCACTCCTATGGTAAAAAAGCAATGAAAGAATCTATCACGACCCGAATTTTTCGCCCTTGGGAGTCGTAATGGCGCCTACTAGTGAAAGCTAGTCAAGCCAACTAACTGAACTATTTAACCTTTTTTCCATTTTTATTTTATTTAATGACCTAGCATCAATAATTTATAACAACATAATTTAACATGCGGAAGAAATAAATTTCAAGTTTAACAGTGCTACTAATACCATCCCATAACAAAATCACCCAAGATTTGGTGTCACAACTTCACAGACTATCTAAGAGTACTACAAAAAAGGGTCTGAAAGAAATAACAAAATACTGTCTCTAGAACTACAAAAGAGAAGTAGAAAAATAGATAGAGGGAGACGCAAGGCCTGCAGACGCCTGCAGGACTACCTTGGGTCGCCTGGTAAGTAGGAAGCTGAAACCTCAGTCCGAAATCTGCAACACTGGGATCTGCACAAAATAGTGCAGAGTGTAGTATCAGCATAACCGACCTCATGTGATGGTAAGTGCCTAGCCTAACATCAGCGAAGTAATGACGAAGCTAGGACCAAACTACCAAATAAACTTGTGGAGTTATATAATATACGACGGAATATAAACAGAAATATACAAGTAAAGATGGGAGGGGGTACATGCTGCGGGGTATATCAGTTTCAACAGTAAGTCAAGAACAAGGCACAAGGACAACTTAGAATTTACAACGAAACAACAAGGAACTTATATTCCATCCATAAACACTTTGTATCAACAATTGTTGCGGCGCGTAACCCGATCCTAACATATAACAATACTGTTGCGGCATGCAACCCGATCCATATCATTTATCATTGTTGCGGCGTGCAACCCGATCCAATCATATCATTTTTGTGGCTTGCAGCCCGATCCAAATATCTCATTGTTGCGGCATGCAACCCGACCCAAATATATCATTGTTGCAGTGTGCAACCTGATCCAAATATATCATTGTCGCGGCATGCAACCCGGTCCAAATATACAATCAATATCAACCATAATAAGAGTCCCGGCTAGGGATCAATAAGAACTACACTATACCGGCAAGTGAGTCAACAATAAGAATGAACACATCCCGGCAAGGAAAAATCAGCTATAACCAAACTTATTCCAACATCTACTACCTCAACTAACATAAATTCTCAACCATGAGTAATCTCTACGAGAATAATAATAAACCTTGCTCAACACAGAGAGTCAACAACTTACGGATTCGTAGTAGTTCTCAATAACACAATAAATTTCAATTTAAGACTCACGGTCATGCTCGACACTGACGTATAGATACTCGTCACCATACTTATACGTCGTACTTAACACATAACATGTATCATACAAGATTAAACTCATATTCCCTCAAGCTAAGGTTAGACCAAACACTTAGCTCGATGTCACGAACTTAGTTCAAGCCGCAACTATAGCTTTACCTCGTGATTCCACCACCAATTCACTCGTATCTAGTCACAAGTTACTTAATTACATCAATGAATACTAAATAAACAATTTATAATTTGTGGAAATAAGTTTTCTAAAGCCTTCCCCAAAAAGTCAAAAGTCAGCCCCGGGCCCACATGGTCAAAATTCGAGGTTCGAACCAAAATTCGATTACCCATTCCCCCACGAACTCAAATATATAATTTATTTCGAAATCAGACTTCAAATCGAGGTCCAAATCCCCATTTTGTTTTGAAAAACCTAAGTTCTACCCAAAACACCTAATTTTCCCATGAAAATCATTGATTTTGAGTTGAAATCATGTTAAAAGATGTTAATGATTGAAGGAAACTAATAAAAATTGACTTACAATCAATTTGGAAGAAGAGTTGTTCTTGGAAAATCGTCCTAGGGAGTTCTTGTTTTGAAAAGATGTGAAAAAGGGTTGTTTTTCGGCTAAGTATAAAAAGTTGCAGGCTGCGGTTATGGGAATTGCGAAAGGAGGTTTGGAAATGCGAACTGGGAATTGCGAAGGGAGGTTGGGAAATGCGAACTGTGAATTGCGAAGGGAGGTTGGGAAATGTGAATTGGGAAATGCGAATTGGGAATTTCAAAGGGAGGCTGGCAAATGCGAAGCCTGCAGGCCTGCAATTCCTTAAGTCCAAAATTTCACCCCGTGGCCAATCCAAAACTCACCCGAGCCCTCAAGGCTACAAACCAAACATGCATACCAACCTAAAAATATCATATGGACTCGCTCATTCATTCAAATCACTAAAATAAATCAACAACTATGAATTTAGCATCAAAATCATGAAACTTTCTCAAGACTTCAAATTTCCAATTTTCTCAATAACTATCCGATTCACGTCGTTTCAAGTCCGTTTCTTACCAAATTTTACTGACAATACATATAAATCATATTGAACCTGTTCCGGGCTGCGGAACTATAATACAGGCCCGATACCATAGGTTTCACTTAACATTTCACTTTCAAAAACCTTTATATTTTCAGAAAACAATTTCTTTCAAAAATTCATTTTGGGCTTGTGACCTCGGAATTAGATTCCGGGCATACGCCCAAGTCCCATATTTTTCTACGGACCCTCCGAGACCGTCAAATCAAGGGTCCGGGTCTGTTTACCCAAAATGTTGATTGAAGTCAACTTAATTCATTTTAAAGCCAAATTTTATTATTTTTCACAGATTTTCACATGTAGACTTCCGGCTACATGCCCGACTATGCATATAAATCGAGGTAATACTGAAAGAGATTCTAAAGGCCTCGATACATAGAATTTAATTTAAACCTCTAAAACAACCGTTCATCCTCGAACGAACTGAAGAAGGAAGTACCTGAGTTGGGGAAATGATGGGGATAATGGCTTTGCATATCTGACTCAGACTCCCAGGTCGATGCCTTGGCAGGCTGACCTTTCCACTGAACATGAACAGAAGGAAAACTCGTTGATCTTAACTGACGAATCTGCCGGTCTAGAATAGTTACCGGCTCCTCCTCATAGGATAAGTCCTTGACCAACTGGACAATGCTGAAATCTAACACGTGGGATGGATCGCTGTGATACTTTTGAAGCATGGACACGTGAAACACTGGATGCATGACTGATAAGCTCTGTGACAATGCAAGTCTATAAGCCACCTCTCCCATAAGATCAAGAATCTCAAACAAACCAATAAACCTAGGGTCAAGCTTTCCCTTCTTCCCAAATCTCATCACGCCCTTCATAGGTGATACTCGAAGCAATACCCGCTCACCGACCATGAAAGCCAAATCACAAACCTTGTGGTCAGCATAGCTCTTTTGCCTGGACTGAGCTGTACAAAACCTATCCTGAATAGCCCTGACCTTGTCCAAGGCATCCTGAACCAGATCAGTACCCAACAACCGAGCCTCTTCTGGCTCAAACCATCCAACTGGCGACCGACACTGTCTACCATACAAATCCTCATAAGGAGCCATCTAGATACTCGACTGGTAGTTGTTGTTGTAGGCAAACTCTACTAAAGGAAAAAACTGATCCCACGAGCCTCCGAAGTCAATGACACAAGCTTGGAGTATATCCTCTAAAATCTGAGTAGTCCGCTTGGACTGCCCGTCCGTCTGAGGATGAAATGTTATGCTCAACTCAACCCGTGTGCCCAACTCTCGCTGAACTGCTCTGCAGAAATGCGAGTTAAATTGCGTACCTCGGTCCGAAATGATAGAAACGGGCACACCATGAAGACGAACAATCTCCCGAATATAGATCTCAGCTAACCTCTCGGAAGAATAAGAGACTGCCACAGGAATGAAATGCGCTGACTTGGTCAGCCTATCAACAATGACCCATACTGTATCGAACTTCTTCTGAGTCCGTGGGAGTCCAGCAACGAAGTCTATAATGATACGCTTCCGCTTCCACTTCCACTCAGGGATCTCAATCTTCTGGAACAAACCACTAGGCCTCTGATGCTCGTATTTAACCAGCTGACAATTCAAACACCGAGCCACATATGCAACGATATCCTTCTTCATTCTTCTCCACCAATAATGCTGCCGCAAATCCTGATACATCTTAGCGGTGCCAGGATGAATAGAGTACCGGGAGCTATGGGCCTCTTCTAAAATCAACTCTCAAAGACCATCCACATTAGGCACACACACTCGACCCTGTAATCTCAAAACTCCATCATCACCTAAGGTAACCTGCTTGGCACCTCCGTGCTGCATCGTGCCTTTAAGGATACACAGATGGGGATCATTATACTGCCAATCTCGGATACGCTCCAATAATGAAGAACGAGCGATTGTGCAAGCTAACACACGACTGGGCTCAAAAACATCCAACCTCACAAACTGATTGGCCAAAGCCTAACGTCCAAAGCAAGCAGTCTCTTACCGACCGAAATATAAGCAAGACTGACCATACTGGCTGACTTCCCATTCAAGGCATTGACCACCACATTGGCCTTTCCCGGATGATATAAGCTGGTGACATCATAGTCTTTCAACAGCTCCAACCACCTCATCTATCTCAAATTCAACTCCTTTTTCTTGAACAAATACTGCAGACTCTTGTGATTCGTGAACACCTCACATGCCATGCCATACAGATAATGCCTCCAAATCTTCAACATGTGGACAATGGCTGCTAACTTCAAATCATGAACTGGATAGTTCTTCTCATGAATCTTGAACTGCCGTGAAGCATAAGCAATGACTTTACCGTCCTGCATCAACACTGCACCAAGCCCGATACGGATGCATTACAATAAACTGTATAAGGCCCTGAACCTATGGGCAAAACCAACATCGGTGCCATAGTCAGAGCTGTCTTGAGCCTCTGAAAGCTCGCCTCACACTTGTCCGACCATCTGAACTGGGCACCCTTCTGGGTCAACCTGGTCATCGGGGCTACGATAGATGAAAACCACTCTACAAAGTGACGATAGTAGCCTGCCAATCCCAAGAAACTCCAAATCTCTGTAGCTGATGCTGGTCTAGGCCAGTTTTTGACTGCCTCAATCTTCTGCGGATCAACTTGAATACCTTATACTGATACAACATGACCCAGGAATGCAACTGAACTCAACCAGAACTAACACTTTTAAAACTTGGCGTACAAACTGTCTGTCCCTCAAGTCTGAAGAACCACTCTAAGATGTTGCTCGTGCTCCTCAATCATCAATGAAAACTATTATGAATGAATCTAAATAAGGCCAGAACTCTTGGTTTATCAAATCCATAAAAGCTGCTGGGGCATTTGTCAACCCGAATGACATTACCAAGAAATCATAATGCCCGTACCGAGTGCGAAAAGCTATCTTAGGGACATCGGGTGCCCTAATCCTCAACTGATGGTAGCTAGATCTCAAGTCAATCTTTGAAAATACCTTGGCACCCTGAAGCAGATCAAACAAATCATCCATCCTCGGCAGCGAATACTTATTCTTGATTGTAACCTTGTTTAATTGCCGGTAAACTATACACATTCACATCGACCATCCTTCTTCTTTACGAACAACACCGGCGCACCCAAAGCAACACACTAGGTCTAATGAAATCCTTTTTGAGCAAGTCTTGCAACTGCTCCTTCAATTCTTTCAACTCAGTGGGGCCATACGATACAACGGGATAGAAATGGGTTGAGTTCCTGGAGCCAAATCAATGCAAAAGTCAATATCCCTATCGGGTGGCATACCCAGCAGGTCTGAAGGGAACACCTTAGGAAACTCACGAACAACGGGCACAGACTTAATAGAAGGAACCTCAGCACTAGAATCACGAACATAGGCCAAATAGGCAAAACACCCCTTCTTGACCATACGCCGAGCCTTCACATAAGAGATAACACTGCGGGTAGAATGACTAGGAGTCCCTTTCCACTCTAAATAAGGTAAACTCAGCAAAGCTAAGGACACAGTCTTGGCATGACAGTCCAAGACAGCGTGATAAGGTGATAACCAGTCCAGGCATGACCAGATACGGTGCAAAATAAGATTACATGTAGGAGTGTGTAGACCCTGGATCAAATAAAACTAAGGAATCTCTGCTACAAAACAGAACATTATTTGTAATAACTGTATCGGAAGCCTCAGCCTCAGGCCTGGCTGGAAGAGCATAACATCGGGGCTGGGCCTCACCACCCTAAACTACATCTCTGGGACGGCCTGCTGCTAGCTAGCCTCCAACTCTAGCGGCCTGAGCTCCACCTCTAATACCTCTACCTCCACCTCTAGCACCTATACCTCTACCCCTAGATGGCTGGGCAGGCTGTGGAACACTCGGTGCCTGAACCATGACACGGGAACCCTGATGCTGAGAGCTACTCAGTGCTCGAGGGCAATACCTAGCAATGTGCCTTTTTTCACCACAAGTAAAACAAGCCCTCGGCTGCTGGGGTTGATAACCCTGAAAACTCTAAAGCGACGGTGCACTAATAGGATATAGTGGTGCACTATAGGATTGCTAATCAGAATGCTACATCTGAGGACCACGACCACCTGAAGCACCGTGAGAAACCTGAAGTGCCAACTAAAAAGGCCTAGGAGGATGGCCTGTAGCATGCGAATCCCTACCTCCATACGAGGTACCACTGAATCGGCCTAAATAGCGGGGCCTCTTGTCCGACCCCTGACCACCTCCTTGCGATAAAACCATCTCAACTCTCTGGGCCACTATGGCTGCCTCTTGGAAAGATATCTCACTCCCAGTCTACCTAGCCATCTGAAGATGAATCGGCTGAATAAGTCCATCAATGAACCTCCTCACCCTCTCTCTCTCTCTCGGTGGGAAGTATGATAAGAGCATGACGAGCCAAGTCAATGAATCTGGTCTCATACTGAGTAACGGTCATAGAACCTTGCTGGAGACGCTCAAACTGCCTCCGATGGGCCTCTCTCTGAGTGATAGGGAGAAATTCTCCAGAAATAGCTGTGTAAAATGCTCCCAAGTCAAAGTTGGTGATCCGGATGGTCTAGCCAAGCAATAATCTATCCACCAAGTCTTGGCGGATCTAGATAAGCAAAAAGTAGAAAAATCGATCCCATTGGTCTTAACTATCCCCATGTTCCTGAGAACCTCATGACAGTTGTCTAGATAATCCTGGGGATCCTCAGAAGATGTACTGCTGAATGTAGTACTGAAGAGCTTGGTGAACCAGTCCAATCTCCACAAAGCATCGGCAGACATAGGTGCTCCAACACCGGTCTGTGCGGCTGCTCGGCTGAAGAAGCGATACGTGACCTCGCCATTCACGAAAGAACAAGAGGTTTTAATTTTGCAGTGAGAGAAAATAATTGCACGATAGGAAAGAATAGATGTGAAGTTTTTCCTAACTCTGTAGCCTCTCGGTGATAAATACAGACGTCTCCGTACCGATACCTCATACTCTACCAAGCTTGTCTGTGAACTGTGAGACCCATGTAACGTAGAGCTCTGATACCAACTTGTCACGACCTGGATTTTCCACCCTTGGGAGTCGTGATGGTGCCTACTAGTGAAAGCTAGGCAAGCCAACTAACTGAACTATTTAAACTTTTTTCCATTTTCATTTTATTTAATGATCTAGCATCAACAATTTATTGCAACATAATTTAACATGTGGAAGAAATAAATTTCAAGTTTAACAGTACTACTAATACCATCCCATAGGGAAACCACTCAAGATTTGGTGTCACAACTTCATAGACTGTCTAAGAGTACTACAAATAAGAGTCTAAAGGAAATAAAAAAATACTGTCTCTAGAACTACATAAGAGAAGAATCAAAATAGATAGAGGGAGACACCAAGGCCTACGAACACCTGCAAGACTACCTGGGGTCGCCTAGTAAGTAGGAAGCTGAAACCTTACTGCAGTCCGAAATCTACAGTACTGGGATCTGCACAAAATAGTGTAGAGTGTAGTATCAGCACAACCGACCCCATGTGCTGGTAAGTGCCTAGCCTAACCTCGGCGAAGTAGTGAAGAGGCTAGGACCAGACTACTAAATAAACCTGTGCAGTTATATAATATACACCGTAATATAAACAGAAATAAACAAGTAAAGATGGAGGGGGTACATACTGGGTGTTATATTAGTTTTAACAGTAAATCAAAAATAAGGCACAAGGACAACTTAGAATTTATAACGAAATGACAAGGAACTTATATTCCATCTATAAACTCTTTGTATCAACAATTGTTGCGGCGCACAATCCAATCCGAACATATAACTACATTGTTGCGGCGTGCAACCCGATCCATATCATTTATCACTGTTGCAGCGTGTGACTTGACCCAATCGTATCATTGTTGAGGCATGCAACCCGACCCAAATATATCATTGTTGCGACGTGCAACCCGATTCAAATATATCATTATTGCGGCGTGCAACCCGATCCAAATATGTCCATGTTGCGACGTACAACCTGATCCAAATATACGATCAAAATCAACCATAATAAGAGTCCTGGCTAGGGATCAATAAGAACTACACTATCCTGGAAAGGGAGTCAACATTAAGAATGAACACATCTCGGCAAGGAAAAATCAGCTATAACCAAACTTATTCCAACATCTACTGCCTCAACTAACACAAATGCTCAACCATGAGTAATCTCTACGAGAATAATTATAAACCTTGCTCAAAACTGAGAGTCAACAACTTAGGCACTCATAGTAGTTCTCAATAACACAATAAATTTCAATTTAAGACTCACGGTCATGCTCGACACCGACGTACAGATACTCGTCACCACATCTATACGTCATACTAACATGTAGCGTACAAGATCAAACTCCTATTCCCTTAAGCTAAGATTAGTCCAAGCACTTACTTCAATTCCACGAACTCAGTTCAACCCTCAACTATAGCTTTACCTCTTAATTCTACCACCAATTCGCTAGTACCTAGTCAAAATTTACTTAATTACATCAATGAATGCTAAATAAACAATTTCTAATGCATGGAAATAAGTTTTCTAAAGCCTTTCCCAAAAAGGCAAAAATTAACCCCGGGCCCACATGGTCAAAATTCGAGGTTCGAACCAAAATCCAATTACTCATTCCCCCACGAACTCAAATATATAATTTGTTTCGAAATCGGACCTCAATTCGAGGTCCAAATCTGCATTTTGTTTTTGGAAAAACCTAGGTTCTACCCAAAACACCCAATTTCCCTCATGAAAATCATTGATTTTAAGTTGAAATCATGTTAAGATATGTTAATGATTGAAGGAAACTAGTAAAAATTGACTTACAATTGATATGGAAGAAGAGTTGTTCTTGGAAAATCTCCCTAGGGAGTTTTTGTTTTGAAAAGATGTGAAAAAGGGTTTTTTTTCGGCTATGCATAAAAAGTTGCAGGCTGTAGTTATGGGAATTGAGAAGGGAGGTTGGGAGATGCAAACTGGGAATTGCGAAGGGAGGTTGGCAAATGCGAAGCCTGCAGGCCTGTGTCACACCTCCTTTTTACTATACCCCCGAAAGGGGAGTAAGAGAGTTTTTTCCAACTTAAAGTGACAATCGAATCGGGATTTATTTATTTAAAGATTCAGAGTTGCCACTTGAATAATTTATGGTGTCCCAAGTCATCGGTTCAAATCCCGAATCGAGGAAAAGGTTGACTCTGTTTTACAGTCCGCGAACACAGAAATCCGGGTAAGGAATTCTGTTAACCCCGGAGAAGGTGTTAGGCATTCCCGCGTTCTGTGGTTTTAGCACGGTCGCTCAACTGTTATAATTGGCCTATTATCTGATTTTAATACATGTTTTAGCCTATGGTGCAATTTTAAACTTTAACCGCTTTTATTCATTTTTAATGAAAGATTGCAACATTATTTAAAATATGTCTTGAACCACGTCATATAAATGCACCCACAGTCCGCAATATATTTTATCTAACACTGTTGAGATTTGGATTTGGGTCACATAAATGCGCACCCGAATTTAGGAAGGTAAATTATTAAAATAACGCGCCTAAGCAACTGCGCATTTTTAACTTTGCGAAGGACATGGAAAATTCGCTAAATGGCGCGCGTCGAATTCTAAGGATTAAAATACTAATTAAGTGAGGGCCATGCATTTTAAGATTTTATTCAGCACGGCGCACCTCAAATCTAATTTTTAAAGTAAATTCAAAATCAAACTCTTAAGGGCCATAGCTATATTTGCTAAGTATGGCACACCTCAACTTATTCGAGGTATTGGGACCAGTGGCTAATCAAGTTGTTTACTGAAGCCCAACTCAATTATTAACAAAGTCCAACTAACAACGTTAGGTGAATTGAGAATCTACCCCCTCTTGTTTTTAAATTCCAACATTCAGTATATCTTTACAAAAGAAACTTTGCATTGAAAAAGGGAAACAAACTTAGATATACCACAATGAATGGTTCTTGCCAAAGTCAATAAAACCAAAGGCCGAAAGGGGAAGGACCAACACGAGAGGCCTATGTCTCTGCTCTATGCAGCCTCTTGGCCCAAATTAATTAATATTTAAGGAGAAAACAAGAGTGAGACTCGAGTTCGAGTCTCTTGGAATGCATTCCGTATTAGCAATGTTGAAGAACAGGTTTAGCATCGAGCCCAGCCAACTACCAATAAGGCAAAACAATCATCAAAACTTCAAGCTTGAGCCCGAACAAGCCTATGTCTTAGTGAAGAATGGAAGTCCAAAGGCTCAAACTCACAGACGAGTGGTGATAAGGAACACTCCTCATCTGGGCCAGCCTATAGCCCAAGTTTTTAGACCCAATTCAAGACATAAAACCAATACAAATTGCAAATCCCATCAAAACCATACAAAACATGACATTACATTAAAATACCTTCGCCTTTTTCATTAATTAAACCCCAAATCAGCTACTGGGTATTCCTAAACTCATATACCACTTCTACTTTAAAACAAATTCACACGTTTTCCAAAAGAAAATTAACTCAGGTATTTACAATTCAAAGCAACCTAGGCCAATTCCCCTTCTCTTAGCATGATTTTATATAATTCAGACTCAAGAAGCATTCAATTATTCAATTGTATGAACATAGCAACAAACATACTATAATAACATAAGAAGTGAGATCTATGACCTATTACTGATCCAACCCTCTGTGTTATCGTTCAAACTCCCTTAACCATTCAAAGACACCAAATTAACAATAAGAGCTTAATAATTGAAATGTCCCCAGCTACAAAATTTAACAGAATATTACATTTTATGCCAAATATAAATAGAGTACAACTCCTTAGAGGAAGTTGTCAGCAGCCAACACCATATGCATTAAAGGCAGATAAGAAAATAGCAAACATAAAAGAAAATAAGCTTAAGATCATGCTTCAACATTATGTTTCTCATTTCATCCTCTCATTTGGACTTCAATTGATAGAATTCAGAATAAATATACCTGGATATTGAAAGAGCAAAATAATGAAAAATCAGTAAAGAATCAGCCGTAGAACAGTCCAGCCCCAGCAATGAAACAGTGTTTTCAAAGCAAATTCAAATCCAGGTTCAAATAATCAATAGAACAGTAATGGAGTATCAAGTGCAAAATCCAACTTCAAACCAACAGACTCAAGCCATTTCTTAACCAAAGGTGCAGCTAGGAAAATTCTTTAAGTATTTTAGCTAGACCAAAGAAATCAGGGATCTAAACAGGGTAAATTTGGAGAGTTCTTCTACAATGAAATGCAGGAATTGTAGAATTTCCAAAAAGGATTCAGCCGTTTCAGTTTTTTTTCAAGATTTTTTCTCTTCCCCCCATTCTACCTTGAATGCCAAGTTAGAGAGCCTTTATAGGCAAGACATTTAGGTTAGCTTCAAAGTATCAGATTTGCACCTTGCCCCTTTTCTAATTTTGGTTTTTGCCTAGGAAACCTTAGTTTAAAAATCAGATATTCAGAAAGGTCCGCTCCCCAGCTTCCTAGAAGCTTCCCCATTCAGTTACACATTATTTCCCTAGCTAAAATTTCCAAATTTCCCCTATGAGCTCCTGTTATTACCCCTGAAACTAAAACCAATATGGGTTAAAGTTGACCCTTGGTTGAATTAATCTAAAACCCAGCCCAAATCATGAGCCTGTATTAACAGCCCACATTTGAGCTTTCACACTCTGAACTTAATAGAAATCTTCCAAATGGAACAAACCATTGAATTTTAGTAGAAAAAAGAATTCACTGAGAGAAGCTCGGAAAATAATTATTTTGCTATTAAAATGACTGATTAATCACATTATACCCAAGATATTGATATGCTAACCTGTTTGATTGAACCTAAAATTAAACTTAAACTAAAGAGGACTAAGGCTCAGAACCATGGTTTTAAACATTAACAAGAATAAAAAGAAAAGAAATAGATGGAGGTCGGTCCAAACATGAAGCAGACGACAAAGACAAAAGAACAAAGAACAAATACCTCAATGGTCATCGGACAAGGCTTGACAAACTCAATGATTCCGTCTTGACTCGAAACTGGTATTAACCGTATGTTCCTTTTGAGAACAAACGAGTAATACTCGTTTCAAGCCCAATCGTCCATCGGCACTCGAGGACTTGAGATATTTTCTTCACCTTCAATTTCAGATTTGAAACAGGTCCGATTTGGCGAGGATTTTGGGAAAAATGGTGATGGATTGGGATGCAAGGAGGGGTGATAGTTGCATGGCCAAATTTTGGTGGTGATTGAAGCTGCTTCGCCGGCGATAATGGCAGATTTGCTTGGAGATGGCGTTATCTGATGAGGGAGGTGAGGAGAGGGTTTGTTTGGTCTTAGGTCTAAATGGGGAATTTTGAACAGCATTATTCAATATGGGGGGAAGTTTCAAAGCCAGTGGATGAAATGAAATCAACGGTTCAGATAAAGGGATGGAAAAACAGCGTCGTTTAGTTTATGCATAGGTTTGGACCAAATTGGGGATGGCTCTAGGCTGGAGTTGGGCGGGTTTTTGAAAAAAAGAATAATTTGGGCTGAGATTGAATGGGTGTGGGGAAAATTGGGCCTGTGGAAATTGAACTGAAGCAACCCAAACAGATTTCTTTCTTTTGTTTTCCTTTTTCTTTTCATTTCTTTATACTAATTTCTTTTAAATTAAAATTGAAAATAAACCTAAATTAATTCCTAATAAAATTATCTTATCAAAGTAGTTACTACACATAATACTTACTACGATTAATTAAAACCGAATTTAAAGAAAAACTACCAAAATTCGAAGCTAAAATTAAAAATGCAAAAATAAACTATTTTTTATTTATCCATTTCTCTTAAAAAACAACTAATTTGCTAATTACTCTAACAAATATAAAATTAAATCGTAAATACAAATGTAACATATTTTTATATTTTTTTCATGAATTAAACGAAATTAACATGCGCAAACCAATGCAAATAATTAAAAAAAAATGCAACAAAGTCTACGAAATTGCAAATAATGGGAAAATTTATTTTGTTTTGAATTTGTGGGAGTACTTCATATAGGGCAAAAATCACGTGCTCACAGCTACCCCTCTTTGGTCGGAAATATGAAGAGCGTGCAAAGATAAAGTGAGCAGATACGAGCGATTTTTGCTCGTTTGAATACTCCGTATTTGACCGCACCCTGCTTCCGAGGTTGCCTACATATCCTTGGCTATAAAGGAATCAGGTTAGTATAGTTCGGGAAGATTTAGTAGATGAGACTACCATGAAGCTGTGATTTCACTGTTGTTGCTGCTACTGCTAATGCTTACTAAACTCCTTACTACTACATGTCAAAATAAAAAGAAGCTAGACTAAACTATGATCTATACATTTCAAAAATCCTATCTATATCCTCAAACTTAATCTTGTGATTCTTGTAGCCTTGTTGACTTGCATTCTCCAGGTGAAGTTCCCTTGTTGCCGACTTGAATTGTAATCTGAGATGCTTTCCCTTTTCTTCAGGTGGACGCCTGATTGCTGAGCTCGAATTATAATCTGAGATGCTTTCCTTTTCTCCAGTGGACGCCTAATTACCGGCATTTAAATTGTTTCCTTTCTTTAAAACTGGTATTGTTCTCCCTTGATCTCCAGGTAATCGCCTGATTGCCAAAACTTTAGCTGTATTCCCCTATTTTCCAAGTGGGCGCCTGGTTGCTGAACTTGAACTGTATTCCTGTGCTCTCCAGGTGGGCACTTGATTGCTAAACTTGAACTATATTCCCGTGCTCTCCAGGTGGGCGCCTGATTGCTGGACTTGAACTGTATTCCCGTGATCTCCAAGTGGGCGCCTGATTGCCAAAACTTGAACAGTATTCCTATGCTTTCCAGGTGGGCACCTGATTGCTGAACTTGAACTGTATTCTCGTGCTCTCCAGGCGGGCGCCTGATTTCTGAACTTTAACTGTATTCCCATGCTCTCTAGGTGGGCGCCTGATTTCTAAAACTTGAACTATATTCATGTGCTCTCCAGGTGGGTGCCTGATTGCTGAACCTGAACTGTATTCCCGTGCTCTCCAGGTGGGTGCCTGATTGCTGAACATGAACTGTATTCCCGTGCTCTCCAAGTGGGTGCCTGATTGCTAAACCTTGAACTATATTCTCGTGCTCTCTAGGTGGGTGCCTGATTTCCAAAAATTGAATTGTATTCTCGTGCTCTCCTGGTGGGCGCCTGATTGCCAAAACTTTAACTGTATTCCCGTGCTCTCCAGGTGGGTGCCTGATTGCTGAACTTGAACTGTATTCCCGTGCTCTCCAGGTGGGCGCCTGATTACTGAACTTGAATTGTAGTTCTGTGCTTTCCAGGTGGGCGCCTAATTGCCAAAACTTGAACTGTATTCCCGTGATCTCTAGGTGGGCGTCTGATTGCTGAAACTTGAATTGTATTCCCGTGCTCTCCAAGTGGGCGCCTGATTGCCAAAACTTAAACTGTATTCCCATGCTCTCCATGTGGGCGCCTGATTACCAAAACTTAAACTTTATTCCCGTGCTCTCCAGGTGGGCACCTAATTGCCAAAACTTGAACTGTATTCCCGTGATCTCTAGGTGGGCACCTGATTTCCAAAACTTGTACTGTATTCCCGCGCTCTCCAAGTGGGCGCCTGATTGCCAAACTTGAACTTTATTCCCGTGCTCTCCAGGTAGGCGCCTGATTGCCAAAACTTGAACTGTATTCGCGTGCTCTCCAGTGAGCGCCTGAATGCTGAACTTGAACTGTATTCTCGTGCTCTCCAGGTGGGCGCCTGATTGCCAAAACTTGAACTGTATTCTCGTGCTCTCCAGGTGGGCACCTGATTGCCAAAACTTGAACTATATTCCCGTGCTCTCCATGTGGGCATCTAATTGCCAAACTTTAACTGTATTCCTGTACTCTACAGGTGGGAGCCTGATTGCCAAAATTTGAAATGTATTCTCGTGCTCTCCAGGTAGGCGCCTGATTGCCAAACTTTAACTGTATTCCCGTGCTCTCCATGTGGGCACCTGAATTCCAAAACTTTAAGTGTATTCCCGTGCTCTCCAGGTGGGCGCCCGATTGCCAAAACTTTAACTGTATTCCCGTGCTATCCAGGTGGGCGCCTCATTGCCAAAACTTGAGTTGTATTCCCATGCTCTCCAGGTGGGCACCTGATTGTGTAATGACCCGGCCGGTCGTTTTTGGAATTCACGCCCCGATCCCCCATTAACTGCTTTCCCTAAGTTCATTTCTGCTATTTTGGTTTGTCGGGACGTTCGGTATTAGGATTCGGAGTGTTTTGGGACACTTAGTCCCTAAATGAGAGCATAAGAGTTGAAAAATGGTCCTTATTCGGAGCAGTGTGAAGACGACCTCGGAATGGAAATCCGATGGTTCCGTTATCTCCGTTAGGTGATTTCGGGGTTAGGAGCGTGTTCAGAATGTTATTTGGAGGTCCGTAGCTCTTTTAGGCTTAAAATGCCGAAGTTTGAATTTTTGAAGTTTCCGGACCGATAGTGAGTTTTTGAACCGAGAGTCAGAATTGAATTTCGGAAGTTGTTGTAGCTCCGTCATGTCATTTGGGATGTGTGTGCAAAATTTCAGGTCATTCGGACGA